>CAKNEU010000178.1:0-55352 GCA_930272665.1 Mariannaea elegans | reverse complement strand
AGGAATGCCCGATTTAGTCTTTAATTAGTATTACGTTGTTGTTTAATTGAGGAGTGTTCAATGTGACCCATCTCAGTAACATTGTTGAAAAGTGGGCGGGATCCCCAGGTGGGCGGTTTGGGGGGTGGTGGGCTTAATTCGTGATAGGAGTTGTGCTTGAAGGGCAAACTTGGTGGGCTTACTGCTGTTTTCCGGTATGGACTTTGGGAACTGAACATAAGGAATGGTTGCAAGGGCATTGCTATCAGGGAGACTGTCTGACACTGTTTTCAGATCGTTAAATTCCGTGTCTATAGTCCTAGACACCACACGACGGAGAACCCCTTCAGATGACATACAAGGCGGTGTCTAATCGTCAGCTCTGCGTTGTCTGTCGCCTTTCCAATTTTTACTAGCCAATCAACGAAAAATGTATCCCAAGCTAGTATTTATTACGGTCAAGTATGTCTCACTTGAGGCGCAACTATACGTCGATCTTTTTCCTTACGCCGACAACGCCGGATCATGCTAATATAGGCCCTACACAACAAACTAAGCCCCGGCAGTGGATAGCGGGAGGGGCCGTTTGAAATGGCGGGATAAGTATGCCTTGAGCTGGTATAAATCTCCAATCATGTCTCTTATTAGCATGCAACTAGCGGGCTGTGTTGTTCCAAATGTCCTTTCTTTTCTAATTGTTTTTGGTATTTTCCTTTCTCCCCAATCGTTCATGAGTTGCTCACAAGATGGCAACTCGAAAAAAACTCTGGAGGCTTGCTTAGGCGCATGCTATCTGGGCATGATAGGGAGGAGCAAGGTTATCCGCCAAACCGGATGGAAAGCATCACGGAGAGCGGGACTGAAAAGGTCCTTACAGTGGCTACAACCGATGCCGCCGCTCTCGTTCCCCCAGAAGACAAGCTGCTTACCTTTCGCTCCCTAACCGGTATCGATACCGTCCCAGCTTTAACGGCTTCGGGTCACTCTGCTCGTACAGCACCAAACATTGGCATTTACACTCGTGTCGTGCAAGCCGAAAAGAGGGCCTCTTCGAGACATTCCAGATTCAGGCTCCTCATCAACTTCTGCTTGGGGCTTCAAGTCATCGTCGCCGCCAGTCTCACGGCGCTGGGTGCCGCCAATGGATCACACAAAGCAATTACGGCGTTTGGCGTCATCAACACCATCGTCGCAGGTATCCTCACCTATCTCAAGGGCTCAGGATTGCTAGATAAATACAAAGTCCACGAAGAGCAATGGAAACGAGTCCGAGAACACATCGAGCAGCGAGAGCGAGAGTTTTGTCTTGTTAATTGCAATTTGGAAGTGCAGGACGAGATTCACATCGTGGAGGATATGTACCAACGAGTGAAGGCAGGACTTGAAGGGAATCGCAGCCTAGGACTTCAGAGCGAGGGTGGCGGAGGTCGAAGTGATGATCGAGCACATAGGACAGTTTCGGCACTACCTCCAGCTCGGACGGCTTTGAGGCAGCCGGAAACCCTGCCTCCAGTCTCTTCAACCGAGCACGACAAGCTTTAAGGTCTTGTGTTGGGGAGGTGTGATGTAATGACGATGACACAGATAAGGAAACGTAGCTTTCTCCTACCTCTTTTAACTAATTCCGACACCAATTTAAGGCCTCGAGACTTTTACTTATCTCAGGTCCTCGTGTAGTTAATAATTATAGTTTATTCTGAAGCAATTATAAAATACGGTTCTCAGTTGCTCACTGACTCTATCTGAGCTCTGACGCATCTCAACAAATTATCCTGCCAGAGCCCGCGTTTGGATTTCAGACTCTGGCTACTTCTGCGCCGGCTTCTATCTGTTAAACACTGCCCGGTGTTCACTTGACACCCTTAACAGTCGATGTTGCTAGGAATTCGATAACGGCAGTATATAAACCGAATTGGCTCGTATTAAGAGGAATTTTTAATTTTTATCTTGGCTAGAAAGTAAGAAGCTGCACAAAGACATATTAGCTACTAAAGGACGATTAATGTATCTATCCTATGGAGTTGTTATCTTTTCTGTTAGATATCTATCCCTAAGCCAAAATCTGTCCAAGGGAAGCCTCATGCACCTGCTTAACAGAAATGGATGGTGGCGATGCGGGAGATAGTGTGTGCAGTGCTCCACATTGTTGCCTTGCTTGCGCCTCATTTTCAAGAACCTGGCCTTATCATTAGCCTCATGTAGCAGTCTTAAAGTGTGTATGAATGAGATACCAGTACTGAACCTACTGGTGCAGATGAACTATTGGCGCTGACAAATACGCTTATTTATCGCTACTCCCAAACTATTGAACACCCTTCTCTCCTATACTAAACAGTATTGAGTCATAATGCAAGACTTGGTTTGCAAATTAACTAGGTCGCCTGTGAAGTCCTGCCTTATGCTTACATGTAGCCTGCCTTGAGTTTCCATAGATAAATGACGTGGCTCTTACGACTACCCCGCTTCGATGTACCGGTATTGAGAGTCGCATCATAAATTCCTCACCACCATCAGTTGTCGCCCTTGACTGGTTATTAGGGCGAGAAACCTTTTATATATCGCTCTCAACGGTGGTCGGTTTATTATTGAACGGGAAATCTCCTAGTGTACATCGCAGTCGCCGACCGTTATCATTACATCGCTACGCTGGATTCGACGAGAGCGTATTCATGACCGATATGGGGTCAGCTAATGCGGCAGAGCACACAAGCGCTGCTCAAGAGGTTAGGATTCCGTCATCAACCCTGTTGAGGATCCTTGGAGGCGTTCTTGTGGCTGCCAAGCAGTCCGAAGATGTCGCCAAGCCATTAATCTCCTGGATCTCTTTGCGCAAGACAGGCGATGAAGATATTCAATCGAAGTTTGCCGATTGCAATCTTAGTCAAGACGAGCATGTCGATCAGGACCAAGTCCTTTCATTTCCCCAGTGGCGGGATGCCATTGTAGAGGAGCTTCGACACGAGGAGTGGCTCACGCAGCAACTTGCGCGATTAACTCTTGGAATTTCATTTCTTCGGGAATCATGTCGGCAAGAAATTTCTTTGTCCCCAGAGGACATTTCTGTGATATGGGACTCGATGAGAGATATTATGACGGACCCATCCTTTGATCCTCCGCTTTTCTCCGCAGCATTAAGTGCTCAAGGCTTCCTCGCAGTCTCTCTGTGCAGCATTCTGAAGGAAGACAGAAGCATTGATGAACTTTTCCGCTTCCATATCTGGCTCCCAAATCATGCACCAGGAAATCCTGACCTGGCTATTCACTCGCACCAACCCTTTGCTCAAAGTTGGATCCTCGCGGGCGAAGGCACCGATCATTCTTATCAGGTCGTATCAACGCCCGACTCCTCTTCGGCTACCCATGCTGAGTATTCTCTGGCTTGGGACGATGGGAAAAAGGTTGATTCGACCTATAAGACGCACCAAGCATTCTCGATCGTGAGAAACACCCGTCGATTCGTAAGGGCATCGTTGGCAAAGTCTGTGGTCCACAAAAGGGATATGACTTACACCATCCCGGCTGGCGACTTTCATATATCTGACGTATCTTCTAACATCCTCCATGCGACCATCTTCTTCTTCGACTCCCGGCGTGGCTTCGAGAGAGATGCACCTGTCTTGGGACCGAAGGACGCCGAGTCTTTCAAACACCGCAAGCCTGATAGTACGGCCCCTCTAAGACTCGCAAAGATAGTAGATGCTGTACGCTCATGGGAAATCTTGATGGAGAAAGGCAAACTAAACACCCTAAATGCCGACTGGGAGCAGGCTTTCCAGGAATATACCAAAGCGCTCAACTTTGCTGACACCCATCCAATGACAGAGCTCCCAAATGCTTTGTATTACAGAAAGCTTGTCCTCGGGGAGCTAGGATGTACCAACCGGCGATTCGGCAGATATGAAATGGCCAAGGACCTACTCGAGGAAGCCCTTGCTGATATGAGTCCCAGCTCGGAGAGCGTTCAGATAAGTGGAGAGTTGGGCGTTGTCTACCGTCATATGAGCCGCCTACATGATGCGAAGCGTGCCTTTCAGACCCAGTACGATAATGCGAAAATCCTTAATTCCGAGGCCGACATTTGCAGGGCAGTAGGAAATTTAGGCATGGTCAATTATCAACTCTCCCAGCAAAGTCATCCCCATAACGATCAGCTGCTTGCTGAGGCCATCAAGAACTTGACGGAGCGCGTGGAGAGGGCTCGAAAACTCCAGCGGGATATTAAAAATCAAGACCTGAATTCCTCGACAAAAGCTCACTCAGAGAAACAGGCTCAAGCTTGGGAGGGTATTGGTTTGGACCGTCTGTCTCTTTGTTACGCTGCATCCGGCGAGACTAAGAAAGCGATCAATTGTTGTTTAGAGTCCCAGAAGAACGGTAGCATGTCCACTGACACCACCATCAAAGCGTTCTCTCGTTTCTTTTACGGTCGTGCGCTCTATCGAGACGGTCAGCACGATGCAGCCATGCTTCAATTCAACCAAGCCAAGCCGTGTCCACCGGCCATTGCTCTGTGCAAAGAACCATCTCTAGAGCATAGAGAATACCTCCGCGAACTGGTTGATGCTGGCGTGGACATGGAATTGGGTGATGAAAATGGTTACACGGCATTAGACTACGCGATATTCAATGACGACAAAGAAAGCGAGGTCTTGGTGTTAGAAGGGCTTCGTAAGAAATTGGGCGAAAATGCAGAAGAGATTCAAAACCGCCAGGGGGAGGCAAAGCTGAGAAAAGCTTACCGCGAGCTATTCCAGGAGGGACTGCGCCCTGTGCTTCTGAAAAGCAGTCCTGGAGACAATCTCCAGGCCTTGAGGCGAGAATACGCTCGCTCACTTGCCGAGGACGAAGCTAAACGGCAGATGTTTGATGCGTTCAAATTCATCCGCTACACCGATTTTTGTGACTGCGGAGAGCTCCCACCGTGGAACAGGAGCTCACTACAGACCTTTGAAGACGATGATACGGATGTTAACTTTGTCATCTTCTTTTCTTACAGGTGGATCAACAAAGCTAAGCCGGCCACATCGCCAGACGATGAAAACAACACGCAGTACCGACGTATGATTGAAGCAACAGAAGAATTTCTTAGACTGCATCCCACCGTCAGCAAAGAGAAACTTGGACTCTGGGTGGTGAGTGCCTAACCGAATCAGTGTGTGTTGGAGAATTTACTAAATATTAGTAGGATTATGCATGTGTTTGCCAAGACGACCCGATGCCGGGTGTAGTTGCGCTTCCTCTAATTCTAACGCAATGTAATGCTGTAATTTCCTTGTTTGACGATCATTATTATGAACGTGCTTGGTGTTCCGTGGAAGTTCTGATCATTCAAGCGATCAAGAAATCATACAACCTACACTTGTGGTATGAGCACCGGCCAAAGACAACGGATGAAGGCGGGAGCGAGAAGCTTTTCTTGCAAGATGGTCCTCTGGAATTGAAAATTTCCATGGCGGAGAAGTTATTGACAAAGGAAGAGGATAGATCAAAGGTGCTATTCTTAGAAAGACAGAGTAAACTTCTGGGCTGAAGCTACAGTTTGGCAACATTTGAAGAGTGTTGCAGCTGTACAGGACTCAAGATGTGTCAAAGTAATTATACTAGTGTCTATAAAGCTTCAAGGCCTGCCAAGTTGTTCGTTGTGAGAAGATGAGTATTCGAGTTTTGATCTGTGGAGTGTATGCTATACGCCAAGCTAATCAAGTCGAGTTTTGTTCGACCATTCCTGGTAACCCGGTACGTCGAATTGATAGTTGGAAGGTGTCGGATAACCTGATATCACGACTGCTCGCACCAACAAATACGGCGTAATTGCCCGACTGAATCCTCCATCGTTGAGATACCACATCCCAAATGCTCAAATCACGATTAAGAATCTCAAACTCCACGGACCCTAGCTCTCCACTTTCCAAGGCAATTTTCTCAAAGCCACGCAATTGCTTAGGAGGGCCATTAGGGATACCCAAGTATAGTTGCGCGACTTCTTCTCCAGAAACATGGCCGACGTTCTTCACCGTTGCTGTGACGGTGGCGACTGGCTCCCAGAGGTCGTAGCTCTCGTTGATCGAGTCTGAGACTTTGCCTATCCGAATTGACATATTGGAATACTCAAACTCCGTTTGGCTCAAACCGAATCCAAACTCGAAACGAGGCGTAAGACCTTTTGCATCGAAGGCGCGATAATCAAGATGCGCTCCTTCAGCAAAGTCACACTGTGGGTCAAAGTCATTGGCGTCACGCCTCTTGCACGGTGAGTAAACCGGATAGTCGCTTTCGTTCCTGGCCAGTGTATACGGCAACTTTCCAGAGAATCCAGCCTCACCATAGAGCAGTTTCACGAGAGCAGTCCCACTGTCTTGGCCAGGGAGATGCGCGATGATGGTTGCAGTGACATTTGGGTGCTCAATCCATTGATCAACGAGGCGGATGCCGACGGTGTGAATTATCACGATAGTGTTGGCACACTTTGAAGCCACGTTGAGAATTAGGCCATCACTATAGTCGTCTCGGAGGCCATCTCGGTCCCATCCTTCAGTTGACATAGCGTTGATGAATACAAGACAGGCGTCAGTAGCAGCATTGACGCCTGGGTCAAAGGATGAGAGATCCCAGTTCACCCAGGTATCGTCTCTCGCTGCTCTTTGCTGAATAGCACTCAAGGGCTTTTACTTTGATATCAGTACAAAGAAATTAACCAGAATGAAGAAACTCACATCACTAATGTATGGTGGTGAATTGGCAGCAGCGCGTCCTCCCATGATTATTGTGCCTCCTCGCGCAGCTTGGTCAAAGTGTTGCTCGGTTCCAAGGACAGCCAGACCCATTTCAGGAGATGACATGTATCCTAATTGAAACAAGACATCTGTGTTCTTGGTCATGGGGGTGGTGGCGTCATACCCAAAGACGGAGAGCATCTGTGGCTTCGTTGAGAAGGGTAGCGTTCTATTGTCATTTTTCACTAGGACATGCCCGGAAATTGCACTACGTAGCAACGCTTGCTTCGACTCGGCAACGCGGGCGTCAACTTTTTCATGAGGCTGGGTGAGGTTCTTCATGCCGATGCCCGGGGTCGGGAAGTGTGGGCCATCTTGGCCGACAAGATACCAAGCCGCGAGAATCCTATCCTGCATTAGTCATAAAAACCGCAGCTTTACGTCGAGGTTTGAATACCTGGTCGCCATATCCGTGATTCTGCTTTCACTAACTGTACGATTGAGCACCGCATTCGTCAAGTTATCTCCCCACGAGCCGCCAAGAGGCATCACCATATCTAGGCCTCGGTTGGCGCTTTGAAGATTGTGTTGAGCGTTCCAGTCGAGAAGCACGAAGCCAGAGAAATTGAGCTCCGTTTTGAGGATTTCATTCATCAACTTGTTGTTCTCGCAGCCATAAGTACCGTTGACACGATTGTAAGAGCACATAACAGAAGCAGCACCAGCTGCAATGCCGTCGACGAAGGGCCAAAGGTAGTATTCATGCAGCGTCTTGTCATCAATATTGGACGAGACGGCTTCAACACCGAAATAGGGGCGCCTGTAGGTTTCTTGTTCATTGCCGATGAAATGCTGTGCGTATAGTCAGCTTGAAGAAGCTTGAGCTGTGTCAGTCTACAGCACTGGTCGGGATATTACTTTGAGATTGGCAACCACTCCAGCATCTTGGTGGCCTTTCACGGTTTCGGCAGTCAGCTTGCCAGAAAGGTACGGGTCAACGGAGAATCCCTCCCAATTCCGTCCACCTAAAGGTGTTCTCCCTAGTGGACCAGCATTTGGACCAAGTAGCACGTTCACTATGCTCGATATTAGCAATTTGAGGCTAATTACATCCGCAAAAATGCCAAACTCGCCTCCCTTCGTTCTGAATTCGTTTCCCATGTGGAAACCTCGCCAATAAGTCAAATTTTTATCCCAGGACGCACCTGCATGTATTGCGGAAGGGTACGAGCTGACAAAATCTGTTGCTCTCACTCCGTTACCGGCATCATGCAGACACATTCCCGGCCATCCCAAACGAGGAATGGATCCCGTATTTCCCGCGCACACATTGTCGTCACTGGGGAAGCCCCGGGTTATATTGACCTTTTCTTCTAGAGTCAGTTGGCCAACGAAGGCATGGGCCTTCTCATAGGCACTATTCCAGATTCCGTTTCCGATCCCCAGAGCTGATAGAAATTAACCCAAGTCTTGAGCAACATGAGAGCTATAATTATGTGCTTACGAGATGGGGAAACGCTGAGCGAGTCTGAATGTGCTGAGGCGCTAGGCAGAAGCGTTAGAGCCTCTAAGATGACAAGATTTAACAACCGCATTTCACTGTAACGATAAATAAGAGACGGCCCTCATCAGAAACAGTCGGCCATTAAAGTCGGCGAGTGCATGCAGTCAGGAAATGAAGATGTTGGGCACGTCGCGTTAATGCGGCAAGTTTCATAGCGCGAGATTCCCGTCACCGCTATTTGTTCCCCGGTCCAATCGGGACGCTTCCGGGAAGCATTGCCAAGTGGGCCTAGACTCTTTGAGCGACCCACTGTGCGCGAAGCGTCGAGGTACATAACTACAAGTACCCACGCAAAGTGGTTGTATGCTACCGTGTCGGTCCTGATAGTGGTTCTTTTAGTTTGAGGATTCCTAGATATTACGTCGTTTACGCCTTGATTAACTGCCTTTCACGATACGGGCCATGCTTCTGATGTGAATTATATATTACTATATCATGCTAGTACTCAGCCCTCCGCCCCATCCCGCTCGTTGTACAGCCTCCCAGCATCGGAACAAGGCTCGGTCATCTCACTCCAGTAGAATAAACGGCTTCATAGTCTGATATGGAATTGAGAGACTAATCTTGAATCCTGCTGCAGTATGCCATATGATAGACCTAGGAAACTGAGACATCACCGTATTAAAGATGTGAAAAAAATTTAAATTTGAAACTGAGTTAAAGTAAATCACTCCTAGTAGCTCCAAAAAGTTAGCTACGTAAATAAACTACCAAAGTCTGGGGAAAGAGACTACTATTTAAACAAGTTTACTTACTTGAAAAATCTAGCACTCTCGTACTGGTCAACTTGTTCCATTGCCTGCGGCTAAAGAAACCTCAATACGTGGCTTGGAGCCATCTTGCCCTTCCTGACCTACTTGAACCAGTTCGTATCGTAGATCGAATTCCTTCACCCTTCGATTCCGCTCACTTGTGCTCAATTCTGATAATGAATGAAGACAAGCCATTAGGGCAGACGAATTACTAAGTGCATAGAAAATAAACTTGAGAGGATTCTCTTGTGCTTCCTTTGTAGAAATAAACCGGTTGTGGCGTTGCAAAAGGATGGCAGCAATGATGACGAGAAGAATGCCAACCATAACGCTGATTATCCCTACGGACACCCACGTAGAAGCCACGTACGCGTCCCATGTGGTTGTTCGATCAAAGGGGACGTTGGCAAGTGTGAGAGGGAGAAAGTCGCTGAGAATAGTACACAATGAGATTCCAACTGCCAAGAATCTTAGCGTTGTTAGGCTAGAGAAGAAGTGTGTGTATGAATCTGATGCGTATGGAATGGCGATAGATTTGGACGATTTGCTAGGTCCACTGACTAGCTCAAGATACGGCGCGAACAATAGGTACCCTGAAAAGTGTTAGTCTACCTTAGAATACCAAAAGAGGGTTTAAAAATACTTTTGAAGATAGCAACCCAGAGGAAATTTATCACAACGCCGACAATAGAACATAGGAACCTGGGACCGAACGACTGGCTGCTGAGAAACTGGCCCAAGGCTTGATTATCTGGTGTGAGTCTGTAGTAGATGATGATTACGTCAAGAGCTATGAGGCCCAGAGTAAACAACCCTAGCGTGAGCGTAATCCTAATGGGAAGCTGGCGAGCGGGGTCATGGCGAAACTCTTGATGTTGTGTTATCGCCTTCGTAGGGCTTTCTGAAACGCCCCCGACAAGAAACCCGAAATCGTGTTCGCCAGTTGCATCATCTCTATAATAGCCGCAATGTAGGGACGCCTGAGAGAAGTGCCGGTCTCGCTTCTTCCACAACTGCCACCATGCAACTGCTTTGGGATAGGATTGGAATAACTCTAGAAGTTGAGTTGAGTGAGATAGGCTCGCAACACCCAAGATACTTCTTGGGTCTGCTAGGAGCCCAGTTGACCAGTGGCTCAGAACAGCCAGCATGCCGACAGCGAGAACGATGTTCAAAGCTAAGAGTCCCTCAATTACTCTGGCAACTATAGTTGAGACAATAACCACTGGATTGCATCCCTCACTGCTGGATTCACCGCAAGTTCCTTCTAGCTTAATCTTCCAGCCTTCAGCGGCAAGTGGTGCAACAATAGCAGTGGTGTAGGTCATCACCCAGCAGATCGCTGGGAGTGGAGCCAAAAGAGCGCCTATGCCATCATATTGGCGGAGGAAAGAAGAGATATGAGTTCCGCCTGGCCTGGCTAATTGATGAAAAGGCTCGATTGAAGCGGCATGGATCGCCAGAACCTTCCAAGGGATACCAAAAATGGCAGCTGCAAGGGGCGGGACGATTATACCAACTACATAACCCCCTTTGACTGTTGCCTCGGTGTCGTTGAGAAAATCTCCTGGCGGGGGAGCGGTGGGTGGTTCAATGCATGTCGGTAGTTCCACTATTTGGTCGTCGATTCGGCAGACGGTAGTAATTTCAGACCCGAGTGAACTGGCAGCGACAGTAACTGGTTCTCGTGCGGATGATCCGTGAATCCTATTCCATAAGAGTATTAGGGCAAGTGATGAATGATGACGAGGCGATCCAAGCAAATATAGAGAATTATGGGATCACATACTGCGTGGTTACGTAGGAGACACTGTAGTCACCCGAAAGTTCACATGTTAGCTGATATTGTGCAGTCGAATTTTGTTGAGCGCGTTTCATGGTGACTTCAGAGACGTAGACTTTCGTCAAACTTCGAGAAGACAGGCTCGTATTCTCCGCTATGTCACTGCTTTTGGGGAGTATGCGGCATGAAATCTCCACGAGGACGATGGCTGAGACCATAAATCCAATGAGAATGACGATGAACCTCCGCTTGATGATCCACGGTGTGAAAAAGTTAGCCTGGAGTGTCGGGGGCGAAGTCTTTTGCCTCAATTTCAGAACTATGGTTGCTACGAGTACTGCAATGATCGCCAGGCCTACCGGCAAGAAGGCTAGCGAAATTCCCAATTCATCTCGAATCGAGAGAGTGGGCAGAACCGAGTCGCTGGAGGTTGGAAAATTGGTAGCAAGTGTGAGACCGGGGGTTAGGGGATGTGTCTGGAGGATTGAAAGATCTGACGATGCCCATCGGATCTGGATCGCAGGTCGTGACATGAGAACTTCGATGGAGAAGCCGCTAATAATGTCCGAAATGATTGACGTTGATATGCAGGCCCCTTCACCGCAACCAAAGCCCTCCGCCGAATTCAATCCACTAAAATAATTATCACGATTAGACGGAGAGTGAGCAGGTGGAAATGAATCAGTGTGTTACCAACGTGCCTTGGGCAGCAATACATTGCTGTTTCGTCTGGCTCCTCAGGTGGCCCCATTCCGTCCACTGGTCGAGTATAAGCGGCCGTCCATCCATCCGGACAGATTGCTGGCGAGTAGTAGTCCCCCGTCAACGGCTGACATGTCGTTTCACTTCCCTCAAGCCAGACACCAGTTGATGATGAACAATCCTGAGGAAACGTGTACACGCTCAGCAGTGAACTAGCAGGACCATACCCAGAATGACGACGGCTGGTGAGGCTACCAGATTCCAATGGCGGTGTTTCAAACAATGACAAGTCAGATTTCTTCCATCTAATTTGGACATAAACTGCGTTCACTCTAGTTGAATTGGGGCTGTTGGTGGTTGAAACACAGTCAAATGGATCGTATGGCGCACAACTAAAGGAACTTTTGCAAAGGCATTAGTCGCGCAACTCATTTATCAAAAGCTGGCTGTGGTATTCATACCTGGGACAGCATATTGCTGCCGTCTCCCCGCTCAGTACCGGCGGTCCTTGAAAGTCATCAAACCGCATGCAATCAACTGTGTAGCCAGAGGGACAGATACCCGGGGAATAGTAGACTGAGTGAATCAATCCTGGGATTGAAGGGTGTCCAGGGAAACATGATGATAAGCCGGATTCACTCAGTGAAACTAGCCAGCTTGACGCGTCTACATACGGCTCACAGAAAGCAGGTGGCGTGAAGATTGTCGTCACTACGGCTTGAGGTGGTGGGTAGCTTGATTGGGTGGTGGTCGGATCGGACGTAAACGGTATACCTTCCATGGCGATTTCGGCGCAGAAGTGAATAGATACCAGGGTAGGGTTGACAGGAATAAAGTGTCGACGGGAATTTGTATTAAGGATAGTCGGACAAGGGTAGATGTTGCGGTAATTCAAGCTTCCATGTCTGATTATCCTGGCATAGCTGAGAATGAAATTTGTAAAGAGGTGAGAAAACCATGGGGTCTTGTTCGTTGTCACAATACAATTGCTTGAATCGGCTTCATAAATAAACTTATGGTCCAGACAGCTGTTTTGGTCGAGAGATCATGTTGCGCGATGATGGGTTGGAGGCTTTCTCGCCATAGTATGGATGGCACACCTCACACCACCATTACCACCAAACTGAACTAAGGCAGTTGTGGCGTTGAAGTTATCACGACATGGATGCACACCTAACCAATTGGCAACTCTCTTTCCCAGGACTAAAAACTCAGCTATCGTATGACGAGGCACTCTGCATATCATGATATCGCGGTTTAAATCTTCTGCCTTGTCCCATGACGGGGAATTTGGTCCTGATCCTTGTGCCCTTGAATTCTCCTTGCACTGATAGGGGTCAATGTGCGCTCCCAGACCAATTCATCCAGAACGTGTTCAAGAGCATACAACTCGCTAATTTACCAGATATGGAGGATATCGCAGTGGAGGGGAGATTATTTGCGTAACTTCCAAGTTCTGGTATCAACTTTTTTCGGTACGCCTATTGCAACAGCGTTGTCAGCACAATTTTACCCGCTGCGCCTAGCTCCCGTAGCTGTTAAATTTTGGAATTTTGCAAATCGGCACCTCTGTGACATTCTGGTCGTTATTATCAAAGTTTAACTTATATAGTCAGCCGTAGACTTAGTCTATGCCCTGGGTGTCATAGTTGCATAATGCATTGCAGTTCTATTGTTAGATAGAGTTAAGGTTCCCTTGGTTTTCCGGGCCGGGAGCTATGACCAGACCTGCTTGACGCCGGCAGGACTTTTCTTTGCCTTTTTCGTTTGTGAACCCCCGAGACACCGAGGAACAAGGGGCCTCGGCTGTGCAAGGCCGTATACAGAGCAGACACAGTCCTGAAGGTACATAGGCTGTTGGTCAGACAGCTAGCTAGCGCATACTAGACATTGTAATTACCCCAATCTGAATTATAGCCTGTCATCGCTCTTTATCCTTTCCTCGCCTTAAATATATATATTGTCCTTTCACCCAGTCAACTTGGCATTGTTTCAACAATTTACAGGTTTGCATAGCACATTCTCAATCCTCTTCCAATTGCCCTTGTTCAAGTAGCCTGACAACCAATAGTTTCCCTTGTTATCTTTCCCAACAATAGGGAACGCATTTGGAAGAGTCAGCCCGAACTGACAATCTTGAATATAAGTTGGTCTTCTTGGTTGGTGGCTACCTGTTTCTGCTTGCGTCGTATCACAATCGAGAACGGCGACAGAGAAATCAGTCTCAAATAATTTTGCTTTTTCCCAATTGGAATACGCATTGTACAGAACTTCGTCTTGATCTGAGTCCTGGGCTAGGTATGAGATGGCCATGCGAGTCCACCAGGCACACAAAACATCTCCCTCACTCAGAAAAGGGACTTTGTCATCTAGTAGCCCCGATTCCAACTCTGTAATCTCATTCTCTCGTAGCTTATTGATGAAGTCCCCCGGACACACACCATGCGGCACTCGTTCTCACGAAACACCAGTTCGGCAAATTGGCCGAGTCCATACTGGATCATGCCGAATGAGGAAAGCTGTCGATCGGCTAACTTATGCTCTTGTTTTGGGCGACGGCCAAGCTCCGCAAGCGGGTCAGTATCAGTATCACACAAGGGTGAGATATCTTCTTATCTTCCTTGAAGTATGAGAGACCAGGCTGCAAGCAGTGCTTTCTTCCCCAGCGCATCAAAGAGCGTATGTGGCCAGTACACCGTGACAATAGTGGTGTCGATGAAAGAAACAATATGAAGACCAAGTTGTGGTACATCTGAATTGATGTAGTCATCAAGTTTAGTTGGCCCACTTTCAGGGTGAAATAAACAAACAAACTAGTCAGGGTCTCCCACAATGGCTGGTTGCGGGCTTGGTCGAGGTAATTGGCGCGCAAGCGAGTGCTCATATCGAGATATCTGGTGTTGGACATGAGAGTAAGCGATGGCAGGTCGGTCCCTACTAAACTCTACGGGTATGTGATACACAATATTTCCTTGCTTCTGATTACACAAATAATTTAGTGATATAAACTAAACAAAGACATGGCATCTTACATCTCGTCGCAGGCGAGCACCAAGCTTCTCTCAACCTTCACGTCTGGCGAGTTGATCAAGGCCATGGTAAAAATTTTTCGCGTTAAGGACTTCATCGAACACAAGCATTGAGAAGAGGATGAGCGATCTCCAAACCGGAGTATCATCAAAGTAGCGAAGCTGCATCAATGTATCGGTAGGAACCCTTTCGGGTGCTGAGGGTTGGGAGCGAAACCAGGCCGGCATTTCGCTAATGCAAAATCTCTGATCTACGATTCAGGAATCGAAGTGTGACATTCACAGCATTTTACCCCGCTGTAAAACCGAGACTTGACGAGTATGTTACTCTTCTGTAGACACATCCTTGTTGACCGCGGCGTGGTCTGAGGCATACCGTGACGTGGGCCCATTACCTTGGAGGTATTGGCTATGCGACTCTACCGAGAGCCCATTGTTTATCATCCGTTGACTCGGATGTTGCACTTTGATTGGCCATACCGATGAAACTGATGACATTCTCAATTTAACCTTGACAAGTGTCCCTCCTAAAGTTATTACCCGTCGAACAACCTTAGTTAGCCGTGAATCTGACAATTTCTGACGACAAAAAAGTATAGTAACTTGTGGTATCGCCAGAAATACGGTACGTCAGCCTGGAGATTAGGTTTCTGAAAGCCTTTTTAAGTGGGCTTAAAAGTCCGCATCAAAATTAAGATACCTCGATATCCCCTATACCGAAGCGCTCTTTGGTGGCTTTTGAATTGTCCAGCAACCAACATACTAGCCCATTACCTACGCACAATCTTCCAGAGCTCTTAGGGCTAGTTGAATAACTTTTTTATTGGCGATATTTTATTGTAATCTCCCAGGATTTTAACGCTTCCCTTTCAGCTCTTGAATTCTATCTTTGGACCTTCGTTGGCGGCGTGCTAACATGGGTTTGGTGCGGGTAAGGCTCCTCCTGAAACCACTTCATTTTTTTCATTTGACATTTCACCGAGGATAAGGCAGATGGTGTGATTCAAGAAAAAAGTCTGGTTCTGTGATTCTGAAATCCTTTATATAATAGGAAATGTCAAATGTTCACAAAGAGACCACGAGGTCAATAGGATACACGTGATCACGAGGTGAAGTATCAACACAAGTGATGGAGAGAGTCACTTCTCCCTCCTCCGCTCGTCGTTGCACCACGGAAGCGTTGTTGATTTGGTCTTCGGCTCTTGCTAGGATATCCCTCGGGCATGAAAGATCAAACCTCTGCAGTTTGTCCAATTTCCTCGAGCTTTATGACAGATTGCCTAATCGCATAGTCCACGGATTCCCTGCGAATACCTGGCATAGAGCCCAGACATATCGCGGTTGCCCCGAGCGTCTGGATAAGTCGATCGATGTCGATGATGATCTGCATAGGAGAAGAGTTTGGGTTATAGTAGGTTTGAAATTCTGGTCCCAGTGTGGTCATCACGTTACTTGGAGCGACCCTTCTCATACTAAGGTCAGCGGGAACTGATGGCGGCCCATCAGTTCTTAATCCGAAGACCCGAAAATCCGAAATCTCATGGATTTGGGGATCGGTTGTGAGGTTCATAAAGCTAGAATCATCACTTTGACCTTGTTCTCGCTGCCGATGCTAGTCAGATAAAATGATGTCTGATGGTGGCAAGCTCTGATATAGGTGACTTACAGAGGTGATCATTTGCCATCCTGGTGGAATTTGGCCCCGCACCATCCCCGTGGTGGACGAAACATTACGGTTCTCCTCCAAATCCATCGTCATCTTTGAGCCAATGTTTCTAAAATCAATCCCCCTCTCCTGCAGATACTCTTCCACGTCCAGAGCTTCTAGCCACTCGCCCTGTAGTCTGGGATCGTCAGTCCGTAATTTGGTCCGAGTTTTGCCAAATTGAATTTTTTGTACGAATGGGGCTTTTAGCCTTGGCACTGCCTTGCTATCCCCTTCAACGACGCGATACAGTCTCGGCAGAAGTGCAACGGCAAAAGGGGGATACAGGGTTTCCCTCATCTTATTTCCAAACGCCGACAAGTACCCAAGAGTGCTGGACTTGAGTAGCTCTTCTCCCAGCAGCTGGAGAGGGACAATTAGTGCTGGGAATCGGTCTTGGTGGTTTTCATGATTTGATAAAAGAAAGATGGTCCGCTCTATACAAGCTAGCATGAACCTATTTTGAAGTGATCCTTGACCAGGATTCCGTGTACGTAGGAATATGGACACCATGTCTTGCCTAAATACGGAAAACTGGTCTGGTTCGTTGTCAGGTCGAGGTTGGAGTGTTGGTTGTTGCCAGTTCCCCAACGAGTGTTGATCAGAATTCAGAGACTGCTTTACTGAGTGATTCGAAGAAATAAGGCCCTCTCCTGCGTCCTGGACAGCTGCAGCTATCTCCATGGCCACCTGGTCCAAATGAACGCGAAGCTCCGGAGAGTGTGGTTGATTGGATTCGACGATCCGTCGATGAAATCTCGTAAATGCTCCCATGGCCTTATCCAAAGCAATGGTCAGTCTTTCGGAGCGAGCCTTTTCATGGTCCAAAGCCATCATCTTTCGGTTGCGGTATGCCCTTTGGGCCAGACGCATCCGCAATCTCCGATTCTGGGGTTGGTTAGCTCAGCGTAGTTAACAACCTTGCCTCAACGTACGCTAAGTTCGTTTTCGGGTTCGTCCGGGGCCATTTCCATTGGAGGACGGCCTCGACGCACCTCTCGTGATGGGTCCATTGTGTTGGGTTGGTGAGTAGACGATTTCTCGAGTGAAAACGATTGAGAATGTCCCAAACGCCCAAACGTGTTGTACTCGCCGTTGCTGAATAATGCCAAATATCCCCTGCCATAGACAAATTGCGGATCGGCCTAAATTGGGCTGCTGACAATGGGCTAGCCAAATTTTGGCTGGTAGACAAATTACGGGGCCAGCTATACTAGATTCGTTTCTAGCTTGCTCTGATTTGTCTGTTTTTGAACTTCGGATTCTGTATGATTTGTCTGCCTATGCACTCTGTATGATGTGTTCGCTTTTGTACTCCGTATGAAAGATTGTAGAATCGTGATGCCACAGCTGACAAACATTAAAAGTAACACCAGTGGATCGAATCAGTCCAAACGTAAATACGGATATATATACAGTCATGCCTATCATGATCAAATGGTTCTTCTTACACACAGCTCTCAGCTCAAAGTCCTGCAAGCTATTCTTTCACTTAGTCTTAGGGGAATAAATCCTATACATCATGTCCACTGTCACCCTCAAGAAGCCTGCCAACTTGGCAGCGGGAACTCATACTTGGGCTGACACAGCTGAGGATGCGGCACGACAGCACGCGATTGTCGATACCCTACGAAAGCATAGAGTCACGGCCCTTGATACGGCAAGAATGTATGTGAGTATCACTTATCGATATATGGTCAGCGCCATACAACTAACTATGACTTGTACAGGGAGCAGGTGCATCGGAAGCGACCATCGGAAACAAGGGATTAGCACAGGAGTTTGCAATCACTACCAAAGCAGCAACCGGCATCGTTGAAGGATCTGGCAGAAAGATTGTCGAGTTTGCAAACGAAAGCCTGAAAGCTTTACAGGTTGAGAAGGTATACATAATTGTCTTCCCTTTGTCTGGCTCAAAAGCTAACACTCGATAGGTCCAGACATACTTGCTCCATGCCCCAGATGAGACTGTTCCGGTAGCAGATCAAATGGAGGCAGTTCAGAGTCTTTATCGCCAGGGGAAATTTGATGCGTTTGGACTCTCCAACTTCACCAAAGACCAAGTTCTGGAGGTCTATAGCTACGCCAAGACGAAAGACTACATCCTTCCCACTGTTTACCAGAGTAGCTATAGCCTTGCCGTGCGCCGGAATGAAACCATTCTCTTTCCAACCTTGCGCGAACTTGGTATGTCTATACAGGCGTATTCGCCCATGGCTGCCGGTTTGCTTGCAAAAACCCCGGAGTACATCGAGCAAGGCAAGGGAAGTTGGGACCCAACTACTGTTGTGGGGAAGATCTATCGAGAAATGTATTATAAACCTTCCTACATGAAGATGCTGGTTGCATTTGGAAAACTTTCCGAGGAATCTGGGATCAGCAGGTCTGGCTTGGCGTATCGTTGGGTCAGGTATCACTCTCAGCTGGACGGCAGCTTGGGTGACCAACTTATTGTCGGTGCCAGCAGCGCTGAGCAGATGGAAGAAACATTGGAGGAAGTTGAAAAGGGACCGCTGGATGCATGGATCGTGGAACGTCTCGAGGCGCTTTGGGATCTTATTAAAGATGATGCCCCGACCGATAACATCGAGTCTGCCAGGAAGGTTCTGAGAGCTTGATCTACGATGACGAACCCTTTCAAGCTATTTAAAAACTCTTTGGGCGAAATGAGCTTAGTACAATATTTCAATAAGAATGAGGCAGCTAAGCATAGTTAAATACTGGTCATCACCCTTTCTTAGAGCCCAGGCATATTCCCCCAACTTTACCGTAGGAAACAACTTCTCATCTCATCTTACAGCCATAACACTACAGTATCCTCACCTCACTTACGGCGTCTTTCTAGGTCGACGTAATAGAGAAGCGACACCACCTCGTACGCAAAGTGTCTCCTCGGTTTAGCGACGGACGCTTCTAAGCGGGTCCATGAGGTCCTTTGGTGAGATGGCCGAGTTGGTTATGGCGTCAGGTTAAGGTCACCTTAACAACCTAAGATTCCTGATGGAGCAATCCTCCTGGGTTCGAGTCCCAGTCTCATCAGTTTATTTTATTTTTTTATCATGTTGCAACTCATAAATTCGGGTTCTCTCCATGGATTTTACTAGGAGAGTGGCGGTGACATTTTCACCAAACTCAGCTTCACCGTGGACTGGGTGTAGCTATGTCGTTGCCACTAGACAACCAAAAAGCCGACGGGACTGTTGTCGATTGTACAGGATGTCGCCAATACATCAAATTCACAAATTCCATATCCTACTGAAGATGCAGATACGTGAGCGCGGGTGCTAATAATGCACCCCGAACTGAGAATGTGTCGTCATGAGTTCCGGCGCTATTTCTAGGCCCGATTGTCTCAGGTCTGGTCGGGACTAAAATATGCCGCCGAGAGCTTCTCAAGTACTATGAGAATGGCTTTCCGATCCTTCTTCGATCAATTGCATCAATAATGACAACATCTACAATGTCGAGATCAATGGTAAAGTCATTTCGTGTGAGGGCATGTTTCGCCCTGAAGCCCACACCATGGGCCTGCAGCTTCGCTGTAATACGAGAAGCGCAACGGCCAAGGCGCAATTTCTCATCGACGACAACCGTACTTTCAGCCAGAGGAACTTCAAAGCTTTTTAAGGATGCGGATGCTGCTGTGGCAGATCTCAAGAGTGGCTCGACTATTCTGAGCTCCGGATTTGGGTTATGTGGTGTTGCAGGTTGGTTTTTTACCTGGATATTGACGGTCGGGACTAACAGGTTGTTTAGACACCATCATCGCTGCAATCCATCGCCGAGGCCCCGAGTCGCTTCATTCCCTTACCGCCGTCTCCAATAACGCTGGTCAAGAAGGAAAGGGAGGATTGTCGGTTTTGACAAGCGGAGGACAGGTCAATCGGCTTGTCTTATCATATCTTGGCAATAACAAAGTGCTGGAAAAGAAATACCTGACCGGTGAACTGGCAATTGAGCTGTGCCCGCAAGGGACATTGGCCGAGAGGATTCGAGCCGGTGGCGCAGGCATCCCAGCTTTCTTTACACCAACTGCCGCACGTAAGAGGTGTTCTGCTCTCGGATAAGAAGAAAAGCTGACTTTTTGTAGATACTCTCGTCCAAGAAGGTCAAATTCCCGTGCGACTAGATAAGTCCGGGGCTGTATTAGAAAAAGGTCGCAAGCGGGAGACTCGGGAGTTTGATGGCAAAACATTCCTGATGGAGACGTCATTGACGGGAGACGTGGCAATTATTCGGGCATGGAAGGCTGACAAGGAAGGAAACTGCGTTTTCAGGTAAGTTTCATTGCTTTAGGCGTACCTCGGAACTGACACTGCGCCCAGATATACGACGAAGGCCTTCGGACCCATCATGGCCAAGGCCGCCAAATTGACCATTGTCGAAGCTGAGAATATTGTTCAAGTCGGCGAAATTGGCCCAAACGACATTGACTTGCCCGGAATTTTTGTCGACCGCATTGTCCAATCCACCGAGGAGAAGAAGGTTGAGGTGTTGAAGATTAGAGAAGACGGTACTGCCAAGGATGCGAAGCCCAAGAACGAGCACGAGGAGAGGCGCATTCGCATCGCTAAACGAGCCTCGAAGGAGTTGAAGCAAGGGTTCTACGTCAACTTGGGTGTTGGTAAGAATGACCCCCATTATTAAGTATCCATAGCAGCTAAAGATTATCCAGGCATCCCAACTTTAGCCGCCTCACTACTACCTTCCGATAGAAAGGTCTGGATCCAATCTGAGAATGGCATCCTTGGTATGGGCCCGTATCCTACAAAGGATGAAGTGGATCCGTAAGTATTGTCCATTGTGAGTTCGATCGCGATCCTAATTGTATCTAGGGATATTGTGAATGCTGGTAAAGAAACAGTCACCCTCATTCCTGGAGCATCTTGCTTCGACTCGGCTGAGTCATTCGGAATGATTCGCGGCGGACACGTCGATGTGTCCATTCTTGGTGTGAGTGGAAAAACTCCTCCCCTCAAATGAATACCTGCTAAATTGTTCCAAGGCCCTTCAAGTCAGTGCGAACGGAGATCTTGCCAACTACATGATCCCAGGCAAGGTCTTCAAGGGCATGGGTGGTGCTATGGACTTGGTCGCCAATCCAGATAACACCAAGATCGTGGTTGCCACTGAGCACGTCGCCAAGGATGGGTCTTCCAAAATTGTGCAAAAATGCTCTCTGCCATTGACTGGTGCTCGTGTTGTCAGCACCATTATCACTGATCTGTGTGTGTTTGAGGTGAACAGAGAAGAGGGCACCCTGAGGCTGACGGAATTGGCGCCCGGTGTTACTGTTGATGAGGTCAGGGGTAAAACTGAGGCTGAATTTACTGTCGATTTGGATGATCGTAGGACTTATGAATAGATATAGTGAGGAATAGAAGATACTCCACATGGTGGGATAGTTTCTTGAGAAGAGGAAGATAAACCATTAGGGTCAGAGGAACCACCACGTGCGCAATGTAGGATAAAAAAGTGAATATAGATGCGGTCATTCCATTGAATACCCGCCACAAGTACTTTAATTATGTCATATGAGGTTGTCGTCGTCGTTATGTTAGGTGAACCAACGCCAACATGTCTCGTTGCGCCATGGTGCTGGAAGACCCTTTAAGAAACAACCGTTATTTATTATGCTATAAATAGCTCTTTTATGATACACTACAACTTTGACTCCCTCGAGGCGGGAGCAAAATTCGACCCTCCCATTGCCTCAACGATGCTATCAACGGTCTTCAAAATCCACTCGCTTCCCTCATCACTCGCCAACCAGTTGACTGCCTCTTCACTCTCACCATCCGGGTCATCTCGGAATGTTCCATCCTCGAGTCCCTTTCTCAGACCAAACACATGCGATAGCACCTGAGGCCCAACGCCAGTCTGCGCTCTCAAACAAGAAACCGCGGCCATGGAGGTGTGAATTCTTCCGACGGATGCCAACGTGCCGCGATCTGAGGTTGGAGGATCGCTGAGCAGACCGGAGTAATGGTGACTCAAGATATACATTGGAAGATCCGGGTGAGAGAGCGCGAGCTTCTCATAGAGCTTATCTTCAAAAGGCCGGTATATTGAATCCCAGAGCCCGCGACCTCGCGCTAGAGTCGCCTCAATGTTCTGGGGTGTGGGCTTTCGACTTGGAGTCGTGGATAGCTGTGAGGTAATTTCCCTTGGGAGTGACGCATGGAAAGCGTTCAAACAATTAATTGTTCGAGGAATGCCGTTGAAGCTGATGCATTTAAGACCAACTTCTCTCATGAACTCGGCTATTTGCACGGGCGCTCCATTTTGCGACGCGACGCGATGGAGAATGGGTAATGAGTCTGGAGAATTAAGGGTAAATGTCGTCGCAGTCTGTATCGCAAGTCAGATAGTGAGAAAGTCATCAGTTCAAGGATTTCCATACTGAAATTGCTAGCCACGAGTTCACGCCGAGGTTGCGCTTAGAAGCATCTCTGGCGATGGACTGGAAGAGCTCATTGACCTGACTTGGCGCAGGCAGAGGGCCTGGGCGGGCAAAAGGTGCGTTAATAAGCGCTTTAAGAGACGAAGAAAGCTTCGACATGTCTTTTTTCTCGGTCTTTTCCTGCTGAGACATTGGGAAGCTTTCACAATTCAGGATATGAGACGCTTTTGTTTGAGCGAAGCTGTGGCTCGGACTCCAAACTTGGGACCGAGGCATCACCTCCACATTCGGCCATCTCCTCCCAGGTCCGGCATCTCCGGTCGAAACCCGGCCCAGTCCGGCTGTACTTTTAAAGGCCGAGCCAGTGGGATGAATTATAACCTATGTTAATTCTATAATGAGATGCTTGGAATGAAAGTATTCCGAGGTGTAAACTTTCTGATTTATCGCCTAATACGTTGTTTCGAGACAAAAAATGGGTTCAGACGGCATGAAAAAGGAGCCATTCTGGCTGGGGTAAGCATCAAATACCTTTTATGTGTTTTTAAAATAACACCAAACGCAGAGGCGCCGCGGCATGCATGGCCGTATGCTTTAGTAAGTACTTCATTCGAAGCCATAATTATTTCTAGTGCTAATAACACGAAGCTCATCCGTTAGATCAAACGAAATAGTCAGTATAGACGCTCATTCATCAGGGTGGTAACTCACCATCAATAACAGCCGCATGCAGGTGCTCAAATCGCAAAATTCCATGTTAAATGTCTTACACCGCTTTGCTACGCGTGATGGTAGGGTCAACAACCATGGCGAGCGCCTTTCTCCAACAGACCCAAAGCTGACCCAAGCCTAGGA
Organism: Mariannaea elegans; assembly: GCA_930272665.1. Taxonomy (NCBI): domain Eukaryota; kingdom Fungi; phylum Ascomycota; class Sordariomycetes; order Hypocreales; family Nectriaceae; genus Mariannaea; species Mariannaea elegans. Next base: position 31,867 of record CAKNEU010000178.1, on the reverse strand, counting down.
ATCACTTCACTTTGGACCGGATTGTCGGCCTCAATTCTCCGCCAAGGAACATACTCGACTGCTCGTTTCGGAATTCACAACCTTCTCTCACAGAAAGTTCTGAGTTACACTGGGAAAGACAAGCTGCCAGTCTCATCGAACATTGCATGCGCTGGTCTCGCAGGTGGTATTGCCGGGCTGGTAGGCAACCCCGCGGAAGTGGTACTCGTTCGCATGTGCGCCGACGGGGCAAAGTCGCAGTCGCAGAGATTCGGCTACTCAAATGCGCTGGAGGCGTTAGTCAGGGTCTCTAAAGAAGAAGGATTTCAGGCGTTTGGGAAGGGAATCACGGCGAATATCGCGAGAAGCGTGTTGATGAGTATGTCAGAAACCCACTCACAGAAAACATAATTGCTAATTTTACTCAGATGTCTCACAAATTGCCACGTAAGTGCATTCGCTGTTGAATATGCTAACTACTGACCTTTCATATATAGTTATGCTTCAGCTAAGCAGTACCTCATGGGCTCCTTAAGTATGAAAGATGACATAACTACCCATATAGGAGCATCGCTCATGGCTGGAACAATGGCGACGACACTCTGTGCCCCAGCTGATGTGCTCAAGAGCCGACTGCAGGCGAGTGCAGGGAAAGATGTATGTTATACTACTCAGGTGTTGATCCATCACTCACATATCATAGGGCCTTATGACTGTCCTACGGTTGGGCCTTCGAGAAGAGGGCGTTCGTTTTCTCATGCGAGGTTGGACACCCGCATGGCTTAGATTAACGTGAGTACATTCTTTACAATTTCAAGTCTATTCTAACATCAAGTCCAAGCCCTCATACCGTTTTGACATTTGTATTTATGGAGAAATTGCGACAACTGACCACGATCGGACTCCCATGGCTACGCGCCGACGCCGTTCAGTCCACACAGAAACAAGAGCTGCGCTAGAAGTATTGTCATTTAGAATTACCTATATTTATAATAAAACAACTAAAGACCAACTTCAGGCCAATAGAGCCATTCGAAATTCGTCATGTCATCCCAAGACAGCCCACCAAATGAAGGGTCGAAATTGTTACCAGGCTGGTTCAGAACCTGGGCGATTTGATCATCGGACATTGCGGAGAACTGCATTGGTTCCGCCCAAATGGCTTGCTGGTTCAGGAACCTACTCGGGGTAGCCATCGGCGTGCTCTCTGTGATGGGTGCCGCTGAGATATTTGCGTTGGTCGTGGTGGTTTCGATGGTTCCCACGGTAGCCGCTCGTTTCACGATCTGCTTCAAGTATTTCCCGTACAAAACAGAAAGACCATTGCGATGCTTTGTTACAGTTCCCACTCTCTCCAGGACGGCCGCCGCTTCGCTAATCAGATTTCGGATACTCGGTGCAAGAGCAGAACCACCAGTCGCATAGGCGCTCAGCGTCAGGGCGAAACAAGCTGCAAATGAAATCATAATGGCCGTGTTGTTAGGCATTGAATGCAGCTGTGATTCTCCCTGGATCGCCACTCGCATGACATTCAAGGCTGATGAGAGACCAGCATTGTGGAAGAACCGACGGACTTCTAATGGGGCTGTGGGGTGATTGATCACACCGCCGTATATGGACAGCCGAGTGTGCGTGACGAGAATTTCGACATACGGGGGTAGACGACGATCTATCGAGTCAGTACAGATTGCTAATCGATGCCATGGCGGCTTACTTGGCCCTTTTCCTATCGATGGTCCCCATTCCGTGAACCATTGATCAAAAAACCGGTCTATTGCGCCTTCGATCCTAGGAGCGGTCAGCATCCATTCACCATCTTGGGACCATGACTGCTTACGATTGGGCAATTAATGATCCATCGCTTGAGGGAAGTTGTGATCCATCACAGAGAGAACGAACCGTGGAAAAGAGTCCATCCTGTTCTCGTCAGTGCAAGATCTCAGCGCTAAGATATGACACACACCAGGTCTCTCCTTAGAACGGCTACAGAAACTAGGTGGCCATCAAGGGGGTCTGCTACGTCTGACCGGTGCCAGTTATCGCAGTCTTTGAGCGATCTAGTTATGGGAATAGAAAATGGACGTCCCCGTGCCAGCGACATTCTATGTACTCGGTTAGTAACTGTCGAAGCTAAGTGAGAATGGGTACATACCCTCTCTCTAGAACAAACAGCGATATCCAGCATCGTTCTCTGCTGCGAAGTAGTGACCTTCCCATTTCTGACCACGGGTCAAGATCTGGAAACCCATCCATCACCAAGGCAGCGCGGGGATCAAGACAGTCTCCCCGAGCAAGGCCTATATCCGAAGCCGGATCCAGCATTTCTGCAGAAACCAGGGATTTGTGCAGGCTCAAATCCGTCGCGATAGTGTTCGCGACTGAGACGTAAAGACACGTCTCGTCATCGGTGCTCTGTTCACCAGGAAATAACCATGGGACGTTAACCATGAATGCAAGCACAATCTCGACAGATTTGTAGCGATGCACAATAACCCTCTGCGCCAGCTTCTTTACATGGTTTGAGAGACGCTTGGATAGCGCGGCAGCCTTTGGCATGAAGAGCGCCGACATGGCCATGATGGTGGTATAAAGAAATGCTGACCGAGAGCGAGTGAACTTGGCTGTGTACAGCCTCGGGTCCAGGCCCCATCGTGTGTGCGCAAGATTTTCATGGAAGCTAGAGATAATGAGTCACGTCGAGAATGCAAAGCCACGGGTTGTTTTACTTACTATTTGAAGAGCGCTGCAGCCTCCTCATCTGAGACGAGACCAAGCGCGACAGGGTCGACATCATCTCCCACATCCAGATGCACACGCGCTGGGGCAAAGAAGGCCTGGATTTCATCCTCGGATTGCCCCTGCTGCGGACTGGCCGACGCCATAAATGGCTGCAGGGGCGAGCTGCCGTGGCGTGAGTCTGGGGATGGTTGGATGTACGACGCGCGGGCAAGCAGTTGCAGCGGATTCTCCGCATCGTCGATAGCGAGGCTCTCCTCGGTCCTTTGGATAATTTCAGGCATAGCTACTGGATCTTGATTTTCTGCCTCATCCTCGTCTTCCTCGCCAGAGAAGGCATAATCTTCAGCGTTACTCCTAGTCGTGTAGGCATCCTGGCTGGAGGACCCTTCATCCATGTCGGCTCCGCTAAGTAGCTCATGTAAATGGGCCAGAACGCGTTTATCTTCGGGCGTCTTGTCTTGCCCTGAGCGAGCTCTTTTGACCGCTAGGTCGATTTGAAAGAGAGCCTTATCCAACCCCGTACGCTTGCTTCAGCAGGTCAGTTCAAACACGCGGGGAAACGCAATTGGGGCGATGGTTACTTGCTTCTTAATCCCCTTTTGCCGCCCGGGGTGATACGCCGGGCGGACACATTCGCAGTCCAACTGAATACATCTCCTGCATCTGTCTTGGTTCGGTTTCCAGTCGCATTTTATCTTGCTGCGCCGACACACCAGACACGCAGCTTGTCTAGGACGTGGGGAATCATCCATTTTGGAGCGGGGGAACTAACTCCTGGCAGCCTTAATGGTCAACACCAACATCCCCAGACCCCCAGAAAAGAGAAAATATGTGGTTACTCTCGGGCTCAGGTGGTGGGAGTTCCCTTAGAGAACGAATTTAGACTCGCTGGATGAGGCTGAGTCGTGAAGAGATAGCGAAAGGTGAGCGGCGATGATAGAGAAGCGATGGGTCCCGTGAATTGCCGGCCCGACATAAATGATGATGATTGGTGTTTTCCATCGTTACTGGCTTATCGAAAGACGGGCTGTGGTTGGTCAGTTTATCAAGGCCTTTCTTCCAGAATGTCACTTTAAAAAACATTCTACTCCATGATCGAGCGCCTTCGGCCATGTTGGAACTCTTGGCTAATTTTATTTATGGCCTCTTTACATAGAGAGGAAATAAAACTGACTCAAAATCTAACTGTTCATTTCCTGCAGATAAGATGCAAGCCCCTTCACTCCCGCCATCCTCGTTCTTGGCGTCACAACAAGTGGGTTTCGAATCAGATTAATAGCAGCCATAAGGCTACATAACCCTGATTCAAACCACACCCCCCATTAAACAAGACAAGTACTTGGATCTCTCTCATCCCATCTCGTGACGAATTTGGGGTTGATCATTTCCCCAGGATAAGGAACCACCCTGGACCCAGATCCTGCTCAGACCACTATTCTTGAATGTCCCTGTCATGTTACTACCCCTTTTTTTTGAGGGTTAAAATCGTACAACTTCGAGATCGATCATCTCCGTCGGTCCACTGTTCGTAATGTAAGGCCACATCACTGTCCTTTGTCTAATCTAATCTACATCGCATCGGACACTATTGTATGTCTTGGCCCGACGTTAGTGAGAGGTCACGTTTACTTCAGTTTCTGATCGACTGACATAGGTGGAAAAAGGCTCCCAGGACCATCTAATTAATATATATTGCATCTATCTTCGTTTCGTTTCATCACAGAAGTTATTACAGTGACACCTCGCTATGGCTGGCTCCACTGGTCGCGCCACTCGCATGTCCCTTTCGCCTCATCTCGGTCTTATCCACAAGGCTGGCTTCATCTCCGTCAGAATATTGTACATTAAACGATCGCTTCATCTCAATACCTCCGTGAGACGGTCTTGTGGGAGAGTCTCCTCGCGAAGGCAGTTCCACGAGAGCGTGGCTTCGATTGACTACTCTCGATCTTCGTCCATACGAGGAGTTACCGCCGTAGTTGTTGTTGTATTTGCTCGAATCGTACGATGAACCTCCCAGGACGGGAAATAGACGGACCAGTAGAATACGCAGGGATGGCATGGATGCGCAGATGATGCCCACATTGATCTCGATTGTCGACCAAATCGAGACTTCGGTTTGATCGTAGGTAGGGTTCGTAGATGAGCCGAGATCAACGAGGAATTGTAGTCGAACGATACTGACCACAGTCACACTTTTTACACGAGTCAGTTTCATCACCGGCACGCGACTCTTCGAAGTCATCACTCACAAAGTTCCGACCACAAACATGGCAGCAACGCCAACCTTCTTCTTCCAGTGCAGCTTCAAACTCCGTAGTTGGTACAGCGGGATCGCAAGCATCCATAGATCCAGAGCAATACTGATGGAGGCGTTGGCCCAGCCAATACCATTCACATTGAGACTGATGCCACATTAGCAAGTGTCGAGAAGCCGACCAGAGCAAATACACTCACCAAGTTCCCTTGTGTTCTCCGTCCCAGTTGTTCCAAAAGTAACTGATAGGCCTGCACTGGAAAGCGGCCAAGAAGACGAAGATCAAGCCAAAGATGGCGTTGAAGGCGACTGTTCCCCAGAGCAGCTTCTGCGCAGGACCCGGAAAGATTCGTAGGTAGAAGAAAAGTAGTGACATCTTTAGTAGCACAACCTGAGCGAAATAAAACACTTCAAGTAGCCAAAAGTAGAAGAAGAATTTCGTCAATCGGGGGAATGCGATTGTCCAAATATCCTTTCCTTCTCCATGCCCGGCCGTTCCATGAATGTTCATCGCCGTCGACGGAATGCCGCAGATGAGGGTGAGTATGATGAAGAGATCATCGAGGCCGAAATCCGAATGGGCAATGGCGACCTTGGATGCTATTCGAGCAGCAATGAAGACACCAGAGAGCACACCGAAGATGATGGTGATGTTGATGAACAGCGGCGACTTGTTGCGGACAGGAACATCGCAATACGTGTTTGTCGAGTTGTATGTCGCTATCGGCGGTCAGTAACGGCTCGATTGATGGTTATTCTATATGAAGACATACTGAGGAGGTTCTTCGTAGAACACTTCTCCGCCACGCAGAGTGTACCCTCCTTCAGTGCCGTGCTCTTCGCACACAGACACAACGCATCGCTGGCACTACAGTTGGAGGCGGCGATAGCATCGCCCACACACGTACTCTATTTGAAATGTTAGCTCATGTTCCAGATGAAGTCTCGGCATCATCCGTAAGCGTACCGCACAGCTGGGTAAGCTTGAAAGAAGAATTTCGGTCGAGTTGACTTCTGTCGCGCACCAGGAACATGGCAGCACGGCCAACAACACAAAAACCCACTTCATGACGATCCTTTGTTTTTGGGGAATCCAGAGATCGCCAAAAAAAGAGACCAGGGACATGCTGCGGCGTATCGGCCAAGTTATTATATGAATGCTGATCAACTCGCTTGGACTCGAAAATGAGCCCAGTAGATCCACTGGGTTCATTCTTTCCGAATCTCAAGTTCTAAGCGACCCATACCAAGATTCCAGCTCATCCCCGAGATATTCGTACACTCCACAGTCGATCCGACCTGGGCCACGGGGATGGAGGCCAAATTCGTCCGGTACCCATCCTGCCCAGGTCATCAGTCCGTACTGGGTGGCAGCAGAGGGGGCGGAAGCGAGACACGACGCTAGTTTAACACCGGAATAGTATCGGCCGAACCAGTATCAAACCCAAGACTCAGGATGGCGCCGCCCTTCCCGAGGCCATGATCCGACTGCTGTTTAGCTAAAAGCAGACCATCCATCACGAACACCGATCGACAAGCAAAAGGGCCCTAAACAGCCCTTCCCCTTGCAGAAGCGTATCGAGCATTTATTTACCCCGAATAGTTAGACAGGGTGATAGGTCGACTAATGCCACATGGCTGGCCTGATATGCTGCTGATCTCAGCACCTGTGCAGGTTAGCTGATATCCAGGCCTCGCGCAATTGCAAGGGTTGTGAAACGGCAGGCTTACATCCGTATCGTCCTTGACAACAACACCCTAACTTGCAGAATTAAATGCCTCCTCGCGAAGGAAGGATGAACCTGGAAAAACTGGGCTGTGGGTTTTAGATGGAGTCGTATCTATGGAGCCTGTGGAGTTTGGGCCGCACCACACTGGCCGCTATCACCAACCTTTGAGAGTACGTCAGCCCTGGCATCTTGGAGACCGGATCCAGGGATGCCAAGCCGAGATAGGTTCGGGTGTACAGGGCTAAGGCGAGCGTTCATCAAACCCTTCTGGAAACGGTAAGCTGAGAAGGATTCTGTTTGTCACTGACTACGCTACTGCAGTTCCTAGGGTTCTGCGGAATGGCGCAAGGGCCAGTTGCCACTGGGTTGGCGCAATCTTTAGTTTGGTGCAACCATCTTGCATGACAAACTTGGATACTTAAGTTGCTATGTCCTCGTTCAAGAACCTCTCAAAAGGTCTGTAGGGCGCACGGCACGGGCCTGCTCGGTAGGCAATGACACGAACTTAGTGCGACCTAGCGGGCGTGCATTCCAATAAAATATCATTATCATGCAGTAGTGTTTTACTAGGCAGGTCCTGACTTTAGCAGAAACTCCTGAGGGTAAGAGCAGAAGACATTGGGCTGGACCAAACGTTTCCCGAAGCAGCCGACTTCAGGCGAAGGCAAGATATCCAGCAGACGAGCCAGCTATCGTGAATCGGGTTGTCTGTAAGCATGTCAGAACGGTCGGCTAACCGTCGGGGAATACACACCCTATGAAACGGGCTCAGATACTCTATGTGCGCTTAGAAGCAAGGGGATCTACTAGACCCGAGCTCGGAAGATAAGTTGACAGCTTCCGGGGAATATTCTGCAACACATCCCAGCACCTGTATTCTGGCTCATGACTAATCGGCCGAACGCCCCAAACAAAAGGGGCCGTGCAAGAAGAGGACCAGCGCACCCCATTGAGAAGGTGATGCTTCAGCCCAAACTTGGGGTAACACGCTCTTACGCACCGTTGAACTTTAAGACTCTCCCCTGCAGACAGTAACTGCTTCAAAGGCCATGTCGATGAAACGACCGTATAAACAGCTAGGTAATGTAGTTCGAGGACACTTCACATGTTCAGTTCAGACACCGACGGGCAGGTAACCAGATGAAGCTAGGCTCCGCCAATCTTCCTCCAATCGGCCCTAACCTACGGAGTTCAGAAAGTCATGCTCGCGCGCCCTTAGGACAAGCTAATGATTAAGGAAGTTCCCCTGAGATGGCAAACATAAAGCATCACTTATAACTTTGAGACACCGGAAATGCTACGTTGCTAATTACCAGCAAATACAACGCTATGGGTTGCATCTCCGAAGAAAAAGAAAGAGAAAAAAACAAGCTCCTAGTACACGTCGGAGAATATCCAACATATCATGAGCTTTCCATCAACTGATAGCGGAAAGAATCCTTCAAGAGCATGCAGTATTGCTATTTTCTGTCCCTTTCACAGGGCCCCGACGACTTGATCATTTCGCCCAAGCAAAACTCCCTGCCACATTATTATTAGCCTCGTCATGTCCTTCACTGATCGCAGCCATTCTTAGCTTGGGACCCCTGCGTCACTACCAAAACTCCAAAAAAAAAAAAAAAAAACCGCTCCTAGCCACCAATCTATAATAGCCAATGGCACTATCAGCCAGATCAATCGGCAATTCTAGGCGAATGCTAAGTCATTTCCCATCAGATTTATCCACAAGGACAAAACCTGACTCGCCAAGAATATGATATCTCGGGATGTGGGCTGGAAGAAACGCGGCAGATTTTACAAGAAGCATGACTAGGCATTGTGGGGGCTTCACTAGTTCTCTAGAGTCCCTACTAGAGAAGGACCATTTAGGTATGGGAAACTGGCCACACAAATGGGAAATCAAGTAAAAACACCAATTGTTCTGCCGGCAGACGGCGCGAGCCTAAAGTAATGCAGTGTCCACTTTGCTTCGTAATTTCTTTGGTTACGAATAACCAAGACCAGGTTTCTTCCAGTGGATTATTAATTGTTGAGGGCGACATTCTAATTAGGGCGTCAATAGAAATGTTGCTGCCTTCGGGGCTCCTGGCCACAAATCGCTAGCTCGGATACTGTAGGGTAGGGGTCACTCTCATTGTATGCCATCCAAGAAATTATTACCGTCACGAAGGCCGAGAGACAATATAAAAGTGATAGGCTCAATGTTGACATAGATTCTAAAGACGCTGACTTGATTTTGACCAAAAATAACATTCATTTTGTCAAGCATTGGGCATAACCGTTGGGAGTAGAGAACATCCCGTTCGCAAAATGGACTCTGTAGACTTTGATCAGAAAGCATCTGTCAAAAGTACTGTCATTATTACATGAACCCGCCTTCTAATCTATATTCACACGATTCTAGAATTTTTTCTTTGGAGACGTCAAGTAAGGGTGAAATTGTTTAATTTTGGCGACCATCGCTGTTTGGTTGCTAAGCCTCTTTTTACTGCTTCATATCCGAGGTGAAGCAGGAAAATTGACAGAAAGCTTGAGTAGGCCTGTGTACAGACTCTCTCTACCTTACTGAACGCGTGTCAGCGGACATGCTGCCGTGTCTCGCGACGTCATCAAACTCGTGATTTTCCCAGACCCCGGCATGCTCAGATATCGACGGCGTACTCGGTAGATAGAAGTTCATCTGGCCCACGTTGCTTGAAGTGGCAGCCCGGGCGTCATGCCCCCTCTGAATCTCCTTAAAAAAAGCGTAATAAAAGGCCGTGTTGGCCACAATACAAGCGCAGAGAATTTCGATTGATGCCCACTATGAGTTGACGGGTTTAGCATCTTGTCATCTAGCTACAGACGTGGAAGCCGGCTTGTGCATACCAATGATCGAGATTTTTGTGATAGTGATTGACTGAGGATGAGGGGCAATCGCAGAATGGTGATGCCAACAACAAATCCCCCGAGACAGAAGAGGCAGATCAGTGGAATTCTCCTATGAATCTCTTAGCGAGTGAAGACAAGGAGTGTGAGTCGCTTAAAAATGCTGTAAATGCATACGCTTTGCTATCAATTTTAATATATCGTAGAATCGGAAAGGGGAAAATGATCAGGGCAACATCTGTGAGGATGTTGAAGACCCCCATGGAAATGAGGTTGCCCATAGCTCGTTGGCATTCATCTGTAGGAGATATGGTGAGTGGTGTAGATGTACAGAGGATTGTGAAGGTGCATCGTACATTTCTTTAGGTCCCACATTCTAGAGGTCATTCTTGGTCAGCCACTTCGGAATATTGGCAGGGAGACGCATGCGGGAAAACGTGCAGGTAGAGTGGCCGGCATTCTGCCAGTGTGACAATTAGAACGATGACAAAGCTTAGAACAATGAACCACCAGAGCACTCGGGTCGCACCATCTCCCCAGCGGAGGACATGGACAAAACGAGAGTAGAAACTGAGCAAGCATAGCTTCAAGGCCCATAAGCTAAAAGTGGCAGTTAGACGACGACACCAAGTCGAGACAGATATGGGGGGTTATAATTGGACGGTTATAATTACAATAATGCGTAGCAGATGCGGCTGGCTATCAATAGTTTATATGACGTGATATAATACTCTTCAAGTTGGGCGACGGTCAGGTGCCGCGCTCCAGCATCAGAATTGGTGATGGGCCCGCGAGCTTGGTCTGGATTGAGGACAAAGGAGAGGGTGATGCAAGTCGACCGGCCGATGAGAGGGATGAGCGCGGATGCCATGTAGGCGTCATCGACGTGCCATGTGCGATGGCATGATGCATGGGATTTGCATCGTGACAAAAGGCGGTAGCCACATCGACCGAGAATCAGCGCTGCACAGACACTTGCAGCGGCGATGTCGAATATCACGTCCGAAGACAGCGACATGGTTATTTGAGCATCATTGGCGATGCTGCCTTGTAGGACGGGCGTATCGCATTTACTTGTGGGGGGCGGGGGAGGAGATTGGGAAGAAGGAAATGGACGGGGGAGAGCATACGGACAACGGTAGATTAATCATTCAAAGCAAACAAACCGGATGATCTCGTTCGGCTGAAGGGGAAGAGATTTCAGAAGGATCTGGGGTTTGGCCCGGGGGACCGTTAGACCGTTTTGCGCTGGTCTAATTTGCTGCGGGGAATCTGGCGCCACTGCTTACTGGAGACAGGGCTGTTCGATGATGAGACGATTCGTTCCAGTTCACCTGTTGTGCGTATGTTTAAACAAGTGACTTGCAAAGAATTGCGCTTGAATTGACCGAGTTGGACATGTCAGGTTTCGTTTAGGGCATGGTTGATCGCCCAAGGAGTTGTTGAATAATTATGGTGTAAAATCGGGCGAGCCCGTCATCTTACCTTGTATCCGTAAGGACTACCGTAGATGGAACCCCGCTTAGGCGAGATCGGCTCATGGCAAAAGCCTAAATCCTAGTGGACTCTCGCAAGCGCATGATCGCAGGTTATCGTTGAATCTGATTGGCAATAGCAGCCGTCGTCTGAAAGCAGCCTTTCGACATAGTAGACTATTCATATCAATCCAGAATGGCTGCTGTTTCGGCGACTGGCTTCTCTGATCGTACTTACGGATTTCTTCGTTGGCTTCCTCCACCATGACATAGTCCTTGAAGCCTTCAGTTAAATTAATAGAGCTAAAAGTATAACCGTCTTACAAAAGTTTTCGGAAACAAGTCCTATTCCTTGGTAGACATAGACATGGCTGAACGGGTTGAGCTAAGCTAAAGCTATGACTAGAGTTTCGAACTGAAGTCTCAAGTGAATTACCCTGTCAGTAACGCCTTGTATCTCCCACTATCGCTCTAGTTTGGTTCAAAGGCACAGAGAACTAGGCGTGCCGAATGAACATTCGGAATAACTTAGCCTTATTTGCAACTTGCATTAACATTCGCAATTTGGAGCCACAGTAGAGAATACTGGCCGGCTTCCTTGTTCCGTCAATATCTGGATTCTACGAGGGGATATAGACTATATTATCTTTGAAAGTTCTAGTTTCAGAGATGTCTGGGGGCATTTGCTTCGGGTAAAGGCCCTAGGGCGACAACACTGTCTCAGCCACCAACTGCTGTCATATGGAGCATCCAACTCTCCGGACGGTGACCTGCTCATTCAAGTCGCAAAGACAATGTTGACGCCAAGATGCGTGAACCTTCCATATTATATTGTAGAATATAACTCTTGGATGATAGGCTTGCTTGACTAAGGTTGAGGTTAATAGCTTGTTTGATACTACAGTGTCGACGAGAGATGGACGAGTTTCGTATTACCGGAAGATAATTTAATTCAATACCATGGTTTTCCGAAATAACCAGCGATATCAACCCGAAGTCTCCTTTGCGGTTTTGCAACATTTATTATTTGCGGTCTTTCCAACTGTCTGCGTGTATAGTAAACCAAGCCATGAAGCCTGCCTTTGCCCGCTCAACCTGGTTCAAGTTACATGACTTGAAATTAGAGAGCATGGATGCCTGATTTGAGATTACGTATTTAACGTACAGTTACGGCTTTGTAAGCTATGGGATACTCTATTCCACAGATAGTAGCCATTAGTCACGGGCCATGACAGACCTAGAACCGAATCCATGTCAAGTTGATACGGAGAAGGACAGAGCGGGCGCAGTACAGTGTCTTCTGGTACTGTCTTCACCGAGGAGGCCTCGTTCGCTTACTAGGTGTTCTAGAAACAAACGAGACCCTTGCTACCTTGAGTACCACCACCTGTTGTTTGGATATCTCCAACCAGAAGTCCAGACTCTAATCAGCTAGCCCAGAAACAGGCCTGCTTACCTCCTATTGAAGACAAAGATAGATACTGTGCGTGTTGGTTCGTATTTATACAGTGTGTTGGCTGCATACCACACCCACCAGATAATCTATAAGCGCCTAAAGTGTAAAAAGGTCAGATCTAAATGCCTCATCAAACATTTCGCAGAATGTCTTTTGGTAGGGATTTTTTCATGTGAAATTGATGTATCCATAATTTGTATTCTCTAATAGTCGTAGAGTTGGTACAAGAAGATCCTGACTTGGGAGAAGTTAATTACTATTATGTTTTGGAGTTGTCGGAACTGAGACAGGTTGCAGAACCTCAACCCCCTGCATGTTGCGGGAAGCGCCGACATCACGGGGGGTTCTCATTTTAGGCAGAAAGACCTTTTAACAGACCCAGTTCTGCCTCACCGTTACAACTGGGGTAAGTATGGCAATTCCAACCCATGCTGCACCCTTCTCTGCTATGGCTATAAAGGTCGCCAAAGATCACAACATCCTCCTTGTTTCGTTTCCATCAATTCTAAGCTTACCGCTCATTACTTCTTACCATGGCCAATGAGGCTTCTACAGGACGGGGAGCTCCGGAAGCTTCGGCGTCTGATTCCATTTCACCATCCAAAACATCTTTGAACACACCAACGCTTAGAGGTTTGCGAACGAGGAGACCGAAATCCGGCGACTCACAAGCTTCATCGCCAAAGTTGCAGCGCAAAAAACGACGAGTTTCGGCCGGTTCGGCGACAGATCCAATTCCAGTCGAGGACGACGGACAGCCAACGATTCCAGAAGGCTTGGAAACACCATCAAGACCTCCTCGCAACAAGCGGAACGCTAGCGAGCCTTCCAAGACAACAACGACTCAAACACCTCCTTCGTCGTCCAGGAAATCCAAGTCGTCTCCGGAGGTGTACAGGCGACCTCCCCAATCTCCAGCTGTGAAAGAGTTGGGTGCACAAAACCTGTACAACAAAGTTGCCGAATTAATTTGGCGGCCCCCCAAATATAACGACATCTTCGAAAAAGGAAACAACTACGTATTCAGAGTCGTCAGATCCGAAACGTTGAATAACAGACATATCAAGGTTGGAACCACGAAGAATTCAACTCCCAAAAGGCAGTCTAGCATTAAGACTAGTTGCAAACACGAGTTCGAGGAAGAATTTAACCCGAACCAACGACCACACAGATACTACAAAATAACAGAGCGTCTCATCAAAGCCGAGTTGCACGAGCTACTACACAATTTCGACTGCAGCTGCCCAAATAAAACGGTACATACTGAATACTTCACGATGTCTGCGAGCATTGCGGTAGAGGTCACTCAACGCTGGACAGCATTTTGTGAAAAGAAACCTTGGGATGAGTTCGGTAAACTCCACCCCTTCTGGGAGCAAAGACTTTTAAACCGAGAAGTCTGGTCCGAAGAGGAGGACAATTTCACCCGCAGAGCAGAGCATTGGCACAAGTTTGTTAATGCGTCACGATGGGACATAGTCAAATTTAATTTGACATGCCTTTATGAGACTATTTGGCCGCGTAGATGGCAGTTTGTGTGTTCCATACAAGCAATCTACATGATGTATGTGACATTCCCGGATGCCTGGGTTATTGTCGCTGCTTGGGCTATTCAATTTGCGCTATTTTTGGACTCTAGTTTTGGAAATAATCGCTTAATCATGGAACTCTCTCACCAGAGGGCAAGGATTCAAAAGAAACGTGCCTCTTCGAAAGATAAGTCCCACTCGACAATGGGGGAAGATGTAAGCATTTTGTGGGAAGGAAACATTAACGAAACCGTTACCGATGTTTTCGCTGGGAACGAAATGATGGAGGTCGATATAATTGACGAGCAAGAAGTGCCGAGTGATGCTGAAATGGATTCAAATGATGAAGGGTAATAGTGAAGGGAGGACATGGACGAGACGAGCACGATTGGACACGTGAATATCATGAATCCTAAGGAACAATGAATAGGTCATCTCTGAATCAAATTTAAGCTAAGATGCAGTCGTAAATCGTAGCCTCAAGGTGCTCGTATCCCTAGGTTCCCTTCTGAATATTGCCCTCTTTCTGCTGTCGACACGGGTGTTATGAATCTCACGTCTGTTGAGCTCCACTTCTGACAGTTCGTTGGGCTTCCTTAGAATTTCGGTTTGAAAGCGTCAGATGTGATCTGAATTCAACTTAAAGGAGTAGCTGAATCGAAGGGTCGGTTACTACACTGCCAATGGCGGCCAGTTGGTCACAAAGTTGGAGAGAGAACTGATGGGTGATTAGACAACGTCTGCATAATCGACTAATCGAGGCTTTAGTTATGATTCTTATTACTGTTCTCCATAGTATTATGTAACTCTGAGAGCTATTCCCTACTATTGATCTAATCCATTTTCTTAACCAGACGTGGGATGTAGGTCATGCATTTAAGAGGGAAAGGCTGCGACGCCCTGATTGCCGTTGACATACACAAGAACGTCAAGCATCAAGTAAGAAAAAGAAATACTCAGTCACTAGTCGACCTGGTAAAACGACCGGTAAAGCGTCTAATCTGCTTTCCCCAAAAGTAAACCGGAAGACCGAGTAGACCCATCGCCATGGTAAGACCACCAAATACGCCGAATGCCCCATCGTAGCCGTTGTGCTGAATAAAAGGCGAGATACCGTAGCTAACGCCAAAAGAAATAACACCTCGAAACGCGCAAATAATGACCAACAGAGGACCGGCTCTCGCGGGGTAGCTGTCAAGCAGGTATGTGATGGCTACAATATTTGCGCCGACAAAAGCAAAGTAATATGCCGCTATCACCCATACGTACACAAACCAGTGATAATTTTGGGGGTTTGCAGCAGCGACACCGTAGAGAATGGCGGTAAAAGTGCCAATGATTGTTGGGAAAATCAGAGGAATGAGTCTGATCTCTGGCTCGTGGATGCCACCTCGACGCTCGGCAAACTTCTTGATCATCCAGTCCGACCCATAGCCGAAGATGGGGAGTGCGACAAGGGCAGTCACAATCTGACCACAGTTCACATAGCTTGTAGAGCTATCAGGCCAGCTATAGGGGGCCGCGGCGACGATGGCGCCGTAGGTTGTTCCAATTGCCACATTGACACCGAGGGTGAGACCATTGAGACACATGGCCCAGAAGACATTGGGGAACAGAAGAAGTTCGAAAGTCTGGACCAGGATAGACCAACAGACCTTGAGAGATGGCTGTCCAACCCAAAGCCTCAAATCTGATCGCCAAGTTCGAGGAGCATAATTGACAAAGTCCAGCTCGGGCCTCGAAGTACAAATGGCAGTCGCCTTTTCGTCATCACCCCCAGATTTATCAGCTTCCTGGAACGAAGCAATGGATCGATCGTATTTAGTCTCTGGGACAAGGAAGAAGGCAAGGACGAGCTGAACACCACCCAGAATTCCGCCGAGACCGTACCACCATTCGGGAGTGATGGCGGAGGCGATTGGGCTTGCGAACAGGACCCAAACGGACGTGAGAATGACTTGGATGGTTTGCTGAATCATAAGGCCTCGACCACGTTCGTGAAGAAAGAATATTTCCTGTAAATTGAATCAGATTTAATATTCCCTATAAGCGACATGTCTGATCATCTTACCTGTGTGATCATTGGGACGAGAGCCTCACTTTGTCCAGCAGCGAGACCAATAACCATGCGAGAGCCAAGTTGCCACTCGTAAGTCTTTGCGAAGGCACAGAGAACGGCACCAATGATCATTATGGCGGTGGAAACAAGAAGAACGATTCGACGACCGACACCAATGGCAATTGGCATACCAATGAGATTGCCAATGCCCCTACGCGCGATGGTTAGATTGTCGTTCGACACGGTAACCTGGAGCTCCACACGTACATGAAGAGAGTTGGATATGTCATGAGGTGTGTGATATCGGCGTATCCTTTCCCAGCCGCGGCATATCCGGGAATATAAAAGTTCAGGAGCCCACCAAAGCCAGAGACGAGGGCAAGTCCCAAGGTCGAGACTATGATCAGTTAGCAAAGCCATGGAGAACAAGCTCTAGAACACTCACAGATAGAAATGACGACAAGGACTATTATCTTCTGCCACATCTTCATGTTTAATGGATCTTGCTGATATTAGAAATGCCTCTGTGTCAATGGACGTTCGTCTCACCCTGGGGATCCGCCGTAGGCGTCGGAATGTAGACAATGGTGCCTTCAGTCAATTTTACCGTGCCCATCACTCCGACGGCTTCATTGACGATTCCATCATCTTTGAGGATTTCCAAGTCGATATTTTCGACGTGGTTTGATCCGTTTTTCTTGAGATCGTGAGAATCCATGGTGTTGTCTGCTGTCGCCTGTCGCCTGTCGCTTGTCGCGGCAGCGATCTGAAGAATGGAAATTAATTGTGACTGTGTCAGCGCAGAATTGCAGTGGTGATCATTGTAACCTGTTGCAAACGTTGAGGGTCCTTATAGATGTTCTCAGCCCCGAGCCGAAAGGTCTTCTCTCGGGCTGGGTATTACAGCAACACAAGCCCGAGGGTGGGATAAATCAGACTGCCAGGGGTCACGGCGACATGGCGGTATTGCATGACTTCCCCAAGGTGTTCTGTTCGGGGCCCCATCTTGATAATGCGGGGAAGCGGCCGAGCCCCGTTTGGTGGCGAGTCGAGATCCGAACCGAGTCTAGATGCTATCTTCCTGAGCCGAAGGTAGCGTCTCTCAAGTTAGCCTCCGGGATGGATATCCGATTTCATACCAGCTAGTGTGCCAATATTCACGTCTTGCATTACCATGACCAATTATGAGGCAGTAATTGTCATGAGACCTAATCAATGTCGTTTCCTATCTTTTACCACAAAATCTCGACTCCTTGGTTCAGAGATGCGCTTGTCCGGCTTGTCTCGAACATTTGCAACACCCGGTCTCCAATATTGCTTCTACATGAGGGGTAAATCTAAGATGGTCCGGCAAAACGAGACCCCCATCAGATATGTAGGTAAAAATTACGGAGTTAGGGATTTTGTGTTATGAAACGACTTCATTCTAAGTTGTTAACGATGCATTGCTATCTCAACCTATACTACTGAACTATGTCTAATATGGCTTGACACCAGCCAACTTGAGAAGCGTATCGGTCATTTCTGGCTTCTCAAAAGGCTCGGTTCTATACTTGGGACAAACCTCCCCATCGCGCATCGGCTTCTCCTGCGTTGGCCGAATGTTGCAGTGAGGCCAGTGTGTGGTGCCAATGTAATTCTCAAAGCAGTACTTTTTGGCCTCCAGGGCCTCCGGCTCAGCAAAGACACGAGGCGTCATGCAGATGTACTGAACGTGGCGAATCTGATTGCCCTCGGGGAAGCGAGCGTAGTGGATGGTGCGCGAATCCCAAAGAACAAAGTCACCGGGCTCCATATTGACTTTGAACATCTCGCAACCACGCTCCTCAAACCACTTCAGGTCCTTTTCGCTGAAGAGAAAGAGATCCATGAACTCAATCTCAGGCGGAGGAGCATCCTCATGGTCAGCAGACTTTCGCTTCTGCTGGAAGAACTCGTTGAAGAGCTTAGATGAGCCCTTCATAAGCATGAGGCCACCATCTTTGGGGCCGTTGGGTGCGTAGTTGAGCAGACCCTGGACAGCTTGCATTCTACCCCACGTCAGTTCAGTGCGGAGGCGCATTGGGTCAAGGGAAGACTTACCCCTTGCGGCGAGGGTTCTGGTCAGTATGGGGCCAAGGACTCCAAGAGATGTCCTTTCGGTTCGGTAGAGAAATGTTCATGCCATCAAAGGAAGAGATGAGTTCTCTGGTTCCCCAAAGCTTCTCGAAGATGGAGATGACGGCTGGCTCAGTACGAGCCTCCCAAGCCATCTTCTCATGAGGGGATCCATAGGAAAAGTACATGCTACATTCCGTCAGCTCATTCACTGTCTTCTCAACTCAAGAATACTTACCCGCCCTTGAAACTAACAGGGAGGTGTTCAGCCGTCCAAGTCTCGGGGTTTTTCTCGTCGAAGCCAAGCTTAAAATTCTTTAGCCATTCAAGCTGTTTGTCGCAGTAGTACTGAGCCCGTTCCTTGCTAATGACATTCTTGATAACAACACAGCCGTTTTTGTGGAATTCATCTCGCCAGTCGCCGTAAATGGCATTTTGGTCAAATTCCATCAAGTCCTTTGCCTCGAAGCGAGGGGCAAAGGTGTGCTGCAGCAAGGGACCCTCTGTAGCGGCCATTTTGGTAATTCTGGCAGAAAAGGTATGATGTCGAACAGAAGATTGTAATAGAGGTGGGATGGTGGCAGGATCTAGTTAGGAAAAGATGAATATGTGGTGTTGCTTGACTGCTTGCTTGATTGAGGCTATCCAGAAGCATCTCGGTTTGCCGTAGATATACAGGGCGCTGTCGTCGGCTCGATTCGGATCCGTGACCTAGTCCGTCGGTTCCTTGACTACAGGCTGAGCGTCACATTACATCTCACATCGAGATTCGCATCGGCTCGGTCGAATGAGGCGTCGAGGAATAAGCATTGCTTCAATGCCGGTAGTGGAGTGTTGGTGCATGCGCCTAAGTGCAGGGTTCCCCGCAAAGCTGTTTGCCTAGAATAGTTAACTAAACCGAACCGATCTTGTAGACACTACCACGACAGCAATTATGAATGTGGCATGAAAATACCCCGAGGCTCGGGGCCGAATCTCGGTTCGGCTCATATAGCTAGCTAAGAAACCAGCTTCAAGTTAGAGAAGCTACCCTTTTTGAGCACGGCACTGAATCAGCAAATGCAATTGAGATGGGAATACTTATTGTACGATCGCAGGATGTTTGAAATGATTCCTTTATCCCACATTCATCCACAAATTCCTTCTTCCTATCATCTAACTATTCTTGGTGGGCATAGTTGAAATATTGCATCTGAAAGCCAGGCACACAACTGCTCATCCACAATGCCGAACCCCGTCCAAGTCGCCACCAAGCGCATCAAGCTCCCCAAGGAAGGCGAAAACGGCTACGTTGGTCTCCAAATCGGCAAATCTGAAGTCCTCAAAGCAGGTGCCAACCCTTTCAATGCCAAGCCCATCACCAGCGACATTCGTATCGACCATGATGTTGAAGTCAAGGTGCGCGATGGCGCTCGTCTTTACATTGACGTCTACCGCCCCGCTGACTCAACAGAAAAAGTCCCCGCTGTGCTGAGCTGGTCATTCTATGGCAAGAAATACAGTGCTTTAGATATGCTCCCCATGTGCGTGTGGAACTGCTGCGTGCCTCGCGAGGACCTGAGTGGTCTCGAGAAGTTCGAGGGCTTGGATCCTGCGTATTGGTGTCCCAAGGGTTACGCCATTGTCAGTGTAGACACCCGTGGGGCCGGGCATAGCGATGGCCAGATTTGCGTCATGGGAAGTCAAGATGCCGAAGATGGTTACGATGTCGTTGAAGCCGTTGCTGCCATGGATTGGTGTAACGGATCAGTCGGTATGGCTGGTAACTCTGCCTTGGCTATTGCCCAGTGGTTCATCGCCGCTCAGCAACCTCCTTCGTTGAAGGCTATTGCCCCTTGGGAGGGCATGGCAGACATGTATCGCGAGCAATTCTGTCGTGGAGGGTGGTTCTCAATGAGCAACTTCGATCTCATTGCCGACGCCATTGTACGGGGTCAGACCAACTCTGGCCTCGAAGACTTCGACGCCATGTACCAGCGCTCGCCCGTCCAGAACACCTATTGGAAGGACAAGCGTGTCGACTTGACCAAGATTCGTTGCCCAGCTTATATCCGCGGCTCCGATGTGAGTAGCATTCATACTATGGGCAGCGTGAGAGGTTGGCTGGAGATTCCCCATGACAAGAAGTGGATTCACTGGGGCAGTAAACAAGAATGGTACGAGCTATATAGCACACCTGAGTCCATGAAGGAGCTCAATATCTTCTTTGATAGATATCTCAGAGGTATTGACAATGGGTGGGAGAAGCGCACCCCTAAAGTGCGGTGGTCAGCTTTGCAGTTTGGTGACCGCGAGGCCATCGATGACATTGTGCTCGAGGACTTTCCCGTGCCCAATACGGAATACCGAGAGCTTTTCCTTCATCCCAGCAATAAACTTCAGGCTGATCGCAACCATACCCTGGGCAAGATCTCCCACAATTCTGAAGACTTCAAGAGCTTCTCCGAGTTCACCTACACCTTCTCCGAACCCGCCCGGTTAATCGGCCTTCCCAAGGCAATCCTACACATGTCCTGCGACGCCCGCGACGACTTTACCGTCTTTGTCATATTGCGCAAGAAGGATAAAGATGGCAAAGACCTGATGCATCTGAACTTCCCTTTCAAGGCTACGCCGATTACATCCATCGCCGATATTGCAGAAAAGGATCAGGCCAGCTTGAACCTACACCTTGGATCAATGGGCATTCTGCGCGCGAGCCAACGAGCAATAGACGAGTCGCGGAGCATTCATCCCCAGTTCCCCTTCCATCCCCATACGAAGCAGCAGAAGATCAAGCGAGGAACAATTGTCAAGCTTGAGATTGGTGTATGGGCAATGGGTGTGGATTTCGATGCTGGCGAGAGTGTCAGTCTTAGAGTATGTTCGAATTCTTGCCCCATATAACAAGGCATACTAATAAGTGATTAGGTTGGAGGGCAGTTCCCCAGTCTAGCCGAGTACAAGTCCTTCTCCCGACCCAGGCCAGAGGAGGAACTCAACCGCGGTGAGCATACGATTCACTTCGGTGCTGAGTATCCTAGTTCTCTGATTTTGCCATTTACTCCTCGGTAATGGTAGCTCGGTACTAGTTCCAGAAATACGGGTGTTATGCGGTGTTGGCTTACGTGGCAGCTTGGTCCTGTTACTACGTTCTAGACAAACTTGGGAGGCAATTTTGTAGTTGTATCTGGATAATGGTCCAAGCAAATACTGAAGTATATGTAGATCACCGCATAGAATTCCATAGAGCCTAATGCACTGTTTTTCGCACTCACGCCTTATATTTTGACATTGCTGACTATTACGGCTACATTAGACGGCAGAGTTGATATTGCTCTAGTAGTGCAGAGGTCTCTGACCATTGGAAATTAAGACGGATTATCTAGCTACCGAGAACGGGGCTGGCAGTGGTGCCTCCATGATGAAGCACACCTGAGCTCGTCCTCCTATTTGCCTTCAGGGAGCTTGTCCTGCATCGCCGAGAGCATTAATGGGGCAGATGAACCAGAGCCGTGGGCGTCATGCCATCAGTTAGCTTTGCCAGCCTCTCTAGAGACGCAGATGATTTTTACTCGTGCTGCTTCTCCCCCAACCTCTCTTTAAGGTAATCCCAGCCTCTCTAATCCGTGTGGATGCTCCTAGCTTGTGAATCTTGGTACTCTATACATATCAAGATTAATATGGCTCAGGTGGAGGACTCGGTCAAGAGTGCTATAAAGAAGTTATTTGGCTGATTGGCAATTTGAAGTTGGACAAGTCTCGTTGCACATGCTCGACTGATACTAATCGAGTGTTGCAACCAAAGTATTCCCAACTCGATCCAGAGATCGCAAATTGTGTGACTCCAATCATAAACACGCATATCACAGCACCGTGCTATCCATGCAATATGTGGTAGCAAGGCCCAGAATCTACGTGGCGCCGTATATGTTATCGTCGTCTGATGCATGTTGAACGATGCCTCACAGAGGAGGGCCGAACGGATCATCAGCCTTCTCCAACTTGACCCTTTTTGCTTCTCTAGGTAATTCGTCGCCAAACACCGCGCCATCTTCGTTCTTGATAGCCGCCTTCTTTTCTCTATTGAGGGTTTGTTCACGTCTTGCTCGCTGGAGGTTGACTAGGTTCGCTCGGTCGGGGTCTCGGCATTTTTGGAGTTTCTTTCGAAGCGGCTTCATCGCTTTGACGATCTCAGGCTGTATCATGTTAGCAGAAGTAGGGAATCATGCAATTATGTGGTCGACGCACAGTGCCCCAATATTCCGTCATGCGCTCTGGTGGTTCTTCCTCGAGCATCTTCCGACAAGCCCCAATGGTGTCCATAATCCGTTCTCGCATGTCAGTATGCGCCTGTATGTGACTTTGATTCCCATTTTGTGGTGGTAAGGGAACCAAAATGTCAAGTAACTCATGATCTACTATGGAAACAGCAGCCATCATCATCTGGCTAGGTGTGTAGTGAAAGTAGGCATCCGTTACCAGAGGACTAAACTTCAGGATCTCGCGTGCCCGAGCATGCACCTTGTTGACTCGTGATTCCTCACTAGGCAGTCTCTTACGTAGCTCCAACACGGCGCCCTCCAAAGCCCGAAAGGGATGTCGCACATCAAAGGCAAAGCGAATACCCTGGCAGAGTAAGAACTCTCCGGCCAGAATCTGCTCGCCCGTGGTGTTGGGAAATTTCTCTGAGAAAGCACCAAGCTTGTAGAAGAAGCCTTCAGCTTTGCATCCGAAAAATAGCGACGTCTTCAGCAAGTCGGTAGCTGGATACGTCATGACCGAGTTGGTAACGTAGAAACGCCGCAAGAAAACGGCGGCGGTGGAGCGAATCTCGGTCGGTAGTTCGCAGAATTGGGCGGCGCGAATGAGTTCGACGGTGAAGAACTTGACGAGGCGGACTTCTTCATCAGGAGTCAAGAAATCGGGCGGCGGATCGACGGAGAGGCGCGGCGCAATCTGCTCTTTTGCGAGCGAGTTGGTTTTTGCTCGAAGGTCTTGGAGGCTTGCGGGAGAAAAGGACCAGAGGCGAAATTGGCTGGATTGCCTGTATCGCTCGTCTTCAGTCGCCATTTTCGGTTATCGAGGAGCGATTCGGGGGCGTAATAACGAGGGAACAAGGTGGAGGACACACAACGTGAAGCTGTTTAGTTGACAAGGCTCATGGAACATGTGAAGCATCACAGGCAAACACGAGGTCACGTGCAATTACCAGGCCGACAAGAAGCAAGCTCTGTCCGCGCTCTAAAAACATTTACAACCAAATCAAACATTCACATTGAAAATGAAGGCGTTTTGAAATCATGCTAGGCAAATAAATCAATTATAATCCGGGCCAATGCAATGCGAACGAAATCATCACTCGTCGCGTTCTGTACAACTCTGACCATCGTCAATTTCCCAATATACCGAGATGATGATCCCAACGCCAAGAAATCCAAGACACCGTGGTACCTAACCAAATGAAATCAAAACAGAATAATGTCCCCGGGGAACTATTTTCTAATATCCAAAGTTCTCCCTTCTAGCAGGGGGAGGCGGTGGGGGCTTCTTGGCCCGGTTAACAGGTGGTGGTGGGGGCTTCTTCCCCATGGCGCTGGTACTCCTGCTCATGCTGCCGTAGCTCGTAGCAGGGCTTGCACTGCGATCACCCCAGTCTGGACTGCCGCTTCGACTGGTGGTGGAAATATCGTCGGAGAAAATATCATCGCCGCCTCGGCTGTAAACGCTACTTTCAGTGGCCACTCGGGAAAGAGGGGCTCCAGTTGGTCGCAGATTAAAGTTGGCCAAAGGCGTGGCCTGAGGGACAGCTGAGCGTCCGTCATAAGTCGAGGCTCTGGCAATGGAAGGCCGAGGAGGCTGAGGGGGTGGTGGAGCAAGACGGCGGCTGCTGGGAGATCGGGTAGGAATACGGATAGGCTCGGGATGAGCCTCGGGTTCGGGCTCAGGCTCTTCATAGACGGCGTGTTGACGAGGCTGTTGCCAGGATCGTGCAGTGTTTGAACGGCTTCGAGTAGGAGGGCTAGTGCGTTCGACATAGGTTGGACTGGGACGCTCGCCATAAGTCGGGGACGTGGCAGCTGCAGCCCACGACTGGCGAACACGACGGAGCTCTTCGGTGCACCGCTCATGGTAGTCGAGCTCAGCATCAAGGAATTGGGTCAAGGCAGCGATGTTATCGCCCTCGGATTCCTTAATATCTTGCATGCGACGAAGAACGTCCTCAGTGGACTCCTCGAATTTGGCTTTGTTCATTCGAACCTCCTCTTCAACTCGAAAGTCGTCCCGTCGGGCTTTGGCCATCTTGCCGTTGCTGGCATCGTATGCGAGGCGTCGGTTCTCGAGCTTCTTGCGAGAGGCCTATTTAAGAGTCAATTAGCAAGAGAATAAATATCAAGTAGTGGAGAAGTTGCGCAATTCGTACCTGATACTCCTTCATCATGGCCAAGCTGCGCTCCAAGTTATCGAGCCACGTCGCCGTGGCACAATCCACATAGGTTTCTTGAATTCCGGCGATGCGCTCGTTGGCGCGGCCAAGGGAAAGGAGACAGTTTCCAAACTCGGAATCCTGCTCGAAATCCTCACCATGGGCGGTCATGGTGCGGCCCAGATGGGCCACAGGAGAGCTGCGTTCCTTGTCTTCGAGAAGTTCGCTGCGCTTGGAGACCCATTTAATGTAGGAGCCCATTGACTTATGAAGACGCTCCATTCCTGTGAGAAACCAACATATTAGAAGCCGCTCCCGTAGAGTGAGATATTTCATTAGCAATACATACCATCATGTCGAAGAGTCATCTCCGTCTCGAGCATCTTGAACTCCTCAGAATGGGTCGTCCGGGCTTGGCCGCCGACCTTTTCCCCGGCCCATTGGAAAGCGCGGTCGATTTTCTTGGTCAGATGCATATTGGTTTACTGTCGAGTCCAGGCACTATGTTGTTTCAACAATATCGGATCCAGTCCGGATTTGGGAGCTCTGGACAAGTTGTCCCTGTGTTGGTGTTTTTTTGAGCAACAGTTACCCACAGAAGGTCGACTTCTAGCGGTTGACGTTGAGACTGTATTTACCAGAGAACAAATAGAGCAAGAGGAAGAATGTAGCTTTAGATCAAAGCCTCAGAACAGCAAATGAATAAATCAAGAGCAGGCCAAGTGAGCGACTACAAGAGCGAGCGACGGATAAATGAACAAAATCTACCAGGTTTAAAACCAGGGGGCAGGAGACATGTCTGGGGTCTCTTGTGGCAAAAGAATTGGTTGGGGTTCGAGAATCCGGGATGCAACAAGGAGATGGAAGCGCGCAGCGTGAGGGAGTGTGTCTATCATTGGGATATTCAAGCCCGAACAACAGCCAAGCTATTGGCTAGATCAGGGACGCAGTGGTTGAGAAGTACTTGAGGGGATGAAAAGGAGAAGTACATGTCAATGAAATTGTAGAGGAAAAGTTACTTCGTCCCTGACAACCACCAGGTTCCCCCTGAAGGGGGCACGAAACTTTTCCAGTGGCTGGGTGCTTAATTAGGCCCTAAGACCTACTTTACTTTGTTCTGTGTCTACAGGTACCCCTACAGGTACCCCCCAAAGCCGCTAAAATTCAATCTGACCTGCCTAGAGTGTGCAGTAGTGCAGCATAGCATCCCGTATCAGATGGTGGTTCATGCAAGCAGACATGTACCGACGGTCTTGTTGTGACCTGGAAGGAAACATGGGCGATGGCGGCCTGTTCTTCCAACCTCTGAATTATCAAGAATTGTTATTGTTATGAAAGAATGAGAGAAAGGGGGCACACACAATTTGCATTGACAACAGCTCGGAATGTGGCAAACTAGAGCTTGTGTGCATGAAACAGAGACCAAACTTTGGGTACCACGAAGGCCAAGCGGGTGGCACACGATCCGAATTCTTTCTTTTCCTGACGTATAGTATCGATATTTATTGTTTTATTTGATCGACTCTCTTTATCTCCAGTAATATTCTCTTTCTTTCTTCATGTACTTTGTACGGACAGTACGTAGCATCCTTTCCTGTTTACTCTGTGCTCTTAGCACGGGTCGATCTTAGTCAATCATGATCAAACCCATGAGCCCATCTGAAAAGCTTGGCGCAAGAGTCTGTTGAGAATCTAAATCGAGGTACGGATTATGGGCTCTGGAACGCCGTATCCGTGTTCTTGCTCTCTTGTCAGACGTTAGAAGAACATGTGAGATTCAGCGCCTAATTAGGCCACAACTGCATCATCAGAGGGTAAGCGGCGGTTAAGAAGCAGATACAGCCCTTTGTTTTTTTTCTTCTCTTCGGTGAACCAACAAGCCCCGTACTCGTATTTGATGGATGATGATCCCCCTTATCCACCCACCCACACACGCACACACAATTACACACACGCGCACATAAATACAAGATGCCAATCGCGTGGTCCAAACATGACTGGCTACCAGTGCTGCTCGTCGCTATGGAGGACATACATACATACAGTACGTACAGTACTTCATATGCTTGTCTCAAGCCAAGTTTATGTGTATTGACTGTTCTGTGTACAGACACGCACAACTGTCTCATAGCTCATCGCTAATGATCTGATCTCCTTCCCCAGTGCGAGTACAGTGACTACCGTCCAGTAATCCGTACTATTTCGAGTCTTTAATCCTCTGTCATTGCCTCTCTCTCTCTGATTTGTAGTCCGCTTACTCACCTTCTATTTGTGTCCTGCGTTTCCCCTCTCCCACCATCACCCCTTTCAATACGAGTACGCAACGCACGCACCGTGTCCATTCTCCATCTTTTTACCTCATTTTTTTTTAAACCCGATCGAATGGATGGCCAACCCCCCTGAGACAGGGCGGGCGCTATCCTTGACCTTGACCACACAAATCCACCTGATGACCGACCGCTTCAACCTTCTATAAAGGCCTCAAAAGGTCAAGCTCAGTGTTACTACACTAGGAACGGGAGCTGTCTCCGGCCCCTGGAATGAAAAGAGCCAAGATTCTCCATGCCCCTCCCACTTTTTAACGATCCAATGCTCCCTTCCCCCCAACTTCACCCCATCCTTTTCTTCCCAGGTTCCAGGCACTTTATTATGGGCATCTCGGTCTGTTGCTTTCAGAGCTTGTCTCGCCCTATCGCTGTTTTCTCCAGTCTTCTCTCCACACTCCACTCCATCCCCTATGGCACCATCCTAGTGATCCCACCATCTAGTGGCGACCCCCCTGGATAGAACCAGAGAAAGGCCGGCGACGATGCGATGGAGGCGAAAAGGCTTGTCTTCAGGGCGCTTTGTTTCTCTCATGGGCCAGGAGTCGTGCTGGAACGACTGGCATAGCGTGATTATTCAAGCCATGACCCGATGGCAAATCTTGGGTAACCATATCCGGAGAGGGCAAGTCGAGGCATCAAAATGCCACACCTCAGAGCATATCATCGGCTTTTCCATCTATCCATTCACTGGATAATTCATCACTCCGCTCCTCCTGTCACTTGCATTTACACTTTCCGCGGATCGCGAAATAACCGTGGTTTTCTCGGCCCGTTCTAGCCGCCAGGCAAATCCTACATCAGCAAGTCTTTTGATCCCCTCGGTTGTAGCCCACCCGCCCCTCTGAGCCACCTGCATCCAGCGCGGTTCATGCTGGTGTACATCGTCCAAGACCTCATAAGCTTCTGCTCCCCTCAAAGTAGTCTCACTAAGCATGGCCATGGGCTCCCCAAGATGTTAAAAACGGTGGTCTGCTCCACTCCACCGGGACTCAGACCCGTTCGACTCAGAATCGACATGACGGCTTGCGTAATTGCCGTCGTCACTCAAGGGAGTTTGGGCGGTGACTGGTACTTGTTCCCCGTCCGGAGTATCCCCATTGATACGAGGAGACCGGCATATCTTTAGGTTTCAGCCTTTCTACGGCATCCAAGCATCGACTTGTCACACAGGTTCCTGCTTGTTGGCTGATATGACAGCGCCGAAGGAGCCGATCCAGTTAACGCCCGCCAGGGATCGCTGGCGCGCGGCTCCTTTCTGGCTCGAGACGCCTCAACTAAAATAAAGAGGAAAGTCGGTCGCCAATAAATTGAGACTTGGTTCCAGTTTTTCATGTCACCGCACTTGCACTGCCTCTCTCCAGCGGAGTGATCTACGTAACCCGTTGACATTTCCCCTGGATCATTACGATCTGCGTCTTTATGAAACACGTCTCCCGTGCACATCTATCCGCTCACTGCCGGCAGGACAGCATGATCAGTGCCAGATTGGGGCCACTGCACGGTGAGACAAGCTTTTGAGGACCGGAGGAAAGGTGTATCACAATCTTGGACGTGTGCATGACGGTTGGCGCAGTGCAGTCACCGTTGCTAAACAATAGCATGATAATTGATAATAATAGAGAAGTAAATCGCCACTAAGAGCTGTAAAAATGGTAAGCGACGTCATTATTAGGCTATCATAACCATTCTCATTAGAATCATAAGATGCTTTTGAGTTGCGCGCTGGACCGGTAAGAGATGAAATCATATCGGCCATCAAACAATGCAAACACTTTCATAACCTGAAACTTCACTGCATGTCTAACATTACCTCATGCAATGTGGCTGGAAGCCATGATCTGTAGTGTGCTAATAGTCTCAGCCAAACCTGAATCACCGCTTCTAGATACCAGCCTGCAAAGCTGTAGGTACGTAGCCGAAATACGTGTCCCCGCTCATGGTACATACAACGATAGCAAGGATAGAAACTGCGTGCTCACTTAACTTGGCGGTGTGCGATGCAAAACTTACTACTTCTAGCATCATCACCCTTCGATACGAGGACCGAGCATAGCAACACTCACAATCACAAGCAGCAAAGACAAGAGGTTCACTGTGATTGGTGAATCCAATGGAAGAGCGGTCGCTACCATCCTAGCCGAAGCCGTGTTTTAATCATCCGGTTTGGGCTGTCCATTCGTCCCCGGTGGGCTCAGGCAAATAGATTACCAGAGCCTGGAACTTGCTTGCGTATCTCAAGAGGCTTTCCATGGGAGCACACGATCTCAAGCCTGCCACCTGCAGTCTCTCGCGCTCAATTCACAATGAGTTATAACAAAGCCGTGAGTCGGATCAACTTTGCTACGTCTCCTCATCCCATGGCCCAACGTCGCGTCCGACCTCCATCATCTAAAGGTCTTAGGTGAGAACATTCTTTGCTTGTGATCTATAAGAATAAAGTGCTTGATTTGTAGTAGCCATTGAAAGTAGATATGTTGCCTAAGAATGACCTTGGGCTCAGCATCGTAGACACCCAATCTTTAAGGTCGAAGATTGCTTCCAGTGACACGCCCATGCTCTCGTCAGCGACTTGGAGCTTAGTTCTGTCACAGCTTGAAAGGATGGATAGGGTACGGTGCTAGGTTCATGCCGCGATAGTGCTCGCCAATATCCAGGGAGAATTTAAGAGGTACATTGCATAGTCCACACTGATAATATTCCTGAAAATGGTAGAAAGAAACTGGGTAGCACATCAGGTTTGATTGGAATAGTTTGGAATTGACCTCAATAGTTAAAACTTGCCCGAAGGCGCACGCTGAACCTACCAAATTGCACATCTTCTGACTTCCGCCCTCTAAGACATGGGTATATTCGGCTCCTTCATCGCCCTTGTGTCTTCCGCGCACGGTAGCTCTGAAGAATACCGGTTCAACCGAAGCGAGGGCCCTTGCAAACGATAGTAACGTGACAGAACTGGACGCTTTGAGAGACGAAATGCGCTTTATCAACGTCTCCCGTGCCGATGCGCCAGCTAGCTGCTCGGTTCATCTGGAGAACAAGATGAAGAAGCCAATATGACACTCGACAGGATCGGTAAGGGGTCAAACCACCCGACGACAGTCATAGAGACATGAGAAAACAAAGCTAAATACCCTCTAGGTCGAAAGGTCTAATCACTCGCCCACCATGTACAATAGTCTGGTGCAAGATCTGCGGGAGAATAGCCACCTGCTCGGCTTCCAAGGTAGCGGTGGAAATACAGTCAATGTGCTAGGCTAGAATCAAATTCAGATCAATGACAAGATGGCGATCGAACAGCTCGACATTATTTTTTCGCTCCAAGACAAATATTGCAATATTAACGTCTAACATGCATTACAAAGTTCCGTTGGGCAAGTAGGATAAAGAAAATGCCTAGCATGCAGTCCTGTACATCCATCGGAGTTTGATTTAGGGCTTGAGCAAGAAGAGCGGGATCTTTTCTGTACCTTTCGCGAAGCTCCCCTCGCGGCACAGTGAGGATCCTAGCCTGCAAGATCGACTTAACGAAGGCGTTATAATTAGTGGATAGTTGGCACAAGCAGTTATACTCGAACTTATGAAAGGTCGCCTTCTCTAGTGTTAAAGTAAAACTTAAGACCTTGAAGGTTGTTGCGCCTGCTAGTAAAGCGTCCTCCCAGATCTAGGCCAATTTCAAAGTGAACGTAAACCAAATAACGAGAGTTCCCCAATATCCCACGTTTGTTAAATGCAAAGATATAGATCTTGACATTTTGGGGTCCTAACATTAACGTTATAAATTTAACATTCCTATAAAGGTATAATAAAACTAGAGACTACCACAGGACAGTAGTCCATTGGTGGGAAAGACTGAAAGTTGAAGGTAATAACACTTAGTTAGAGGAAATAGGTGTTATAAAAGAGATAGAGAATATGTATAAGAAATATATACTTGTAAGTAAGCTTAAATTTTTTAATTAATCCTCTTAAGGCCTTTATTAATTTATAAATAATAAAATTATATTAAATTATTACTTAATTTTAATAAAAGTATAAAATCTCCTTTAAAATTAACTTACTTAATTACTTTTTTAATTATTAATTATTAATTAAGGTATATTATAAAAGTAAAAGTAATAATTAAGAAATTATTATATATAAGCTTTAGTTTTTATATTATTTATAACTTTAAGGATTAACGTAATTAATAAGTAAGTAGGTTAGACAAGTGAGTAAGTTAAAAATCTTAACCTCTCAGACTAAAATCGCAATAAAAATACCACAAACCATTTAATTAATTAAAACTACTTACTATACTCTTCCCCAGACATCTCAATCACTACCTAACATATTCTTGCATTATGCCCGGGCTTATTGTATATACTACAGCGCCGAATGCTTGGTTTGATTGACCTTCCTTAACTACTACTTCTTGACAATTTTGCAATTATTTATATATTAATATTTATTTAATTAATTACTTGTAATGCTTTTTGTATAGTTATTATCCCTCCTTTCCGTAGTTTAGTCCTTTTTGCCCTTTAGTACTAGCTTAGTATTTTATTTACTTTTTAAATATTTTAGAGCTTACTCTTTAATAAGGTAACCTTATATATAGTTACTTTTATTACTTTAGTATTAGACTTTAAAGCTTTAATAATTAACTCTAGGGAGTTACTTTTATATCTTTTAATTTGCTTTTTAAGGTATTTAAATTAATATTAAGCCTTAAGTAATATCTTTAGGGTTTTTAAGACCTAAGGGGTTAAGGGTTTAGCCTTCTCCTTAAGAGATATTAAAGTTTATAGTTATATATTAAGCTTTAAGATTATATTTTCTAGGTTAAAGGGAGTAAGCTTAGTGCTTTTAAATTCTTCTTAAATATTACTTTTAGTAAAAGTAGCTTTAAAAGTAGTATAAAATGTAAAAAAGAACTTAATCTTTAAAATATAAGTTATAAAGTATT
>CAKNEU010000177.1:0-55641 GCA_930272665.1 Mariannaea elegans | reverse complement strand
TTGAAAAACTGCAATTTAAGGTGTAAATACCAAGTGCGTCGCTCACTTGTCTGCGCCGCTCGCTTGTCATGTACGTTGTAAGGCTTAATACTTACTAATATAACTTATATTATAATCTTTAAGAAGAAAATTAACTATTTTTTTAATAATACTTAATTAAGAAGGAAATCCTTGCAAATCTAAATTAAAAATAAACTTTATTTAAGTCTCATACCAAATATTAGAGCCCTGATCTAGGGCTTTATTTTTCTATAGTTACTTTTCTAATTGACCCAGGTTTGGATGAGAAAATCGCATTTGAAGTCATGAACCCAGAGTTATTGTGGTGGTGGTGTAGATCTTGTTCCCATTAATGTGGCCTGTTATTTTACCTCTGTATTTGACTGTAGTATAATTTATAGTTGAGAAATAATTAATTAAATGGAAAGAGAAGAGAGTGAGTAATTGTTAGTATATATACTTATTTGGTGCACATATTTATTATTATATACATTACGTAACTTTTATAAACTTATTATCAAGTGGGGATATCAATTTTAGCGTAAAATTACATGCTAAATAAGGTATACTTTAAAGAACTTGTTTGCCCCACCGGATAAAGCGTGATTAAGCCCTAAGATGTGCACTTTGCTATAAAAAAAAACCCCTCATAGGAAAAGAGGGGGCTGGACGCATCCCTAATCAATACATCTATCAGTATTACTGTGCATACAAGGATCTTACAATAAGGCCTGACTATAATCTTCTCACGCTCTCGAAACTTAGTCTTATTGCAACCCGGCCTAAATCTCAACTGCCCCGCTCCTTGGATTTCTACGTTGGCAAGTGTTACAGAAAGCAAAGAACGTAAGCGCCTTACTTTATCCTCCCTTCATTTATAATACTCTTTTGCCTGTCAGTGTTGCTAATGGAAGGAATTTTTTCACCCTTGGATAAAGAACCGTGGGAGAGTGATGAGCAACCAACGGAGATCTAGGCTTCAGAGGAGAGGGCACCTGATTGAGCTCCAACATAGGGTGCGAATCTATGAACTCCAAGGCATCGAGGCCTCACCGGAGGTCCAACAGGCCGCTAGAAGAGTGGATGAGGAAAATAGAAGGCTTTGTGAGGAACACAGGCAGCTTTGTGAGAAACACAGGCAGCTTCGTGAGGAACACAGGCAGCTTTGTGCTATACTCAATGGATATGGCTGCAGCGATGATTATATCCGGAGACTTTTGCGACCCGATGCGGGCACGCAGACTAAACATGGCTAGTGATCGCAATTCATGCTAGGAGCCCCTAACGAGGTGTCCTAGACACTGTAGCAAACCCTGGCTCAACCGACAGTCCCTTTACAGCCCCCCCCCCCAGCAATACTCGTCTTCTGTTGAGATTTCTTGGATATCTTCTTTCGCTGTGGCTTACGGTGGCTTGACCTTCATATTGTCTGCTCACTGTCTTCAATTGTGATGATTATCACGAGCCCAGATGATGCTGATTTCTTTGTTTTCTAACTTTCGGAGGCCCCGAGGGCCTTGGGTATCACAGCTTCTGTCTAGGGATAAATAGGGGATCTTTTAGCTAGATAGATAGAGAAATCGAGTATTACTTTCTCTTCGGAATTATCGATTAATTGGTCTTGTAGCATAATAGTAACTAAATGGGGAGATATTTAGTGGCTTTTACTATTGCACTAATTTAACTCTCAACTTATCGCTGGATTAATAGCATCCTCAACTTTTGCCCCCCTTCTAAGTAGTGAGACTCAGGTGATTGATTATATAATATTTTAATGATGAATTAAAACATATTGCCGAAGCGGAGGTTTTCTGATTCTCGAACTAGAGCACTCATTAGAAACCAATAGATCAGATTAGAGCGCAAACAATAGAATAAGGTTATGTTGACATTAATCTTAAGTGTCTTCATCTTCAATCGTAGAATCTGCTATTTTCACATCTTTGATCTCAGTTACATATTGGTCTATGGAGCATAAAGGTTTTAAACTGTCTCACGATTCTGCAGATGGGCGACTTACCATCACACCAAGATGAGGCTACATTAATAATGGGACTGCGGGTCATGTTCGGGACACTTTCCTCCTGGCACATGGGGCGGAACGGATCGTGATGAGCTAGCCCGAGAATTGTTTTAGCATCGCAGGTGATCTCGATTTATAGAGATTCGATGTTGCGCTATAATTAACCATGCATGCAAAAACGAATTGGGTTGACAAGGTGTTAAGCGACGGGCTTCGATCCCCTGAGTTCAACGCGCACATATTCCGAGGTCGGCGTTGCACATGCGTACCCTTGCTTTCAACACATGACAAGTGACTCCCATAGTTTCCCCGCAAGCTTCACCTGCTATTCAGGAGATCTAATCTATGTCCTTTGTTATCATCAACCAGTCCATAGGTCCATGACGAATCCGGTCTGCGAGCCAGTACTAGTCTTTTTTCAATTTCTCTCGTTTAAACTACAACCATCGAATCCAAACCGAAGTTAATACTTCCTGCAAGCTTCTCCAGAAGACCACTCTCCTATGATTGCGACCTTGGCGCTTCATTCTACGAAGCTCAGTCCCGGACGAACGCGATGGAAACATATTCATAAGTGAATACTGAATAAACAATTGGATTGTCAATTAGCCAGGTGCGGGCTAGGAGCGCAAGTTTGCGCTACTCCAGATTTCGAAGGGCGACAACGGATCAGACTTGAGGTTTCAGTCTAGATTGGGTTGGGTATTTGTTTCCAATGCAATCAGTGCTCCAGCATGTAAGCGCGATCTCCCTGAAAGACTCTGTCCCGGTTCAGATCCTGTTGTAAACTCTGTTTCATTCAGAATACGACTTCAGCCATCAAGTCGATTGAGCTATATTGCTGCATGGTATTAGCAACAAGGTAAAAAAAAACCTTAACTAGAGTTGCTTATACATTAAGCTACATGTTGCTATTAGTTATAGGTGTAGGGCAGAGCAGGGCGATAGGGGAAAAACAGTTGCATCCTCTTGTCTGTGACCCAATAAAGGGAGAAAAGGTGGACAGACTGTGGGCAGATAACACCCAATAGTGACTCTTTTTTTCTTCTCCCATCCTCTCTGTTCGCGATCGAAAAAAAAAGTGGGCACAGGATACCCAATACCACCATGCAGATGGAAACGTCCTGAAGGTTTGCTGAAGGTCATTACGAGAGCTTCAAGGCCCCTCAATAGGAGATGCGATGCAGGTGAAGTGATCAATGATCTCAAAGTGTGCCCACTGTTAGACAACTTTGTAGACAGCCTTACGCATCGCGGAACCTCGAGGGGTTGAGGGCCGGTTTGGAAATCAGGCCGCCCATTCTTGATGTGATCCTGCAGCCCTAGCCGGTGTAAAGGCGGAGGCCGTAAAACTCGAGTTGTTGAGGAAACAGCGGCCTACGGAGGCTGCAATATGAACAAAGGGCCATTTCATCTAAAAGTTCAGGGGAATGTTGACACACGCACCCCAGCACCAGCCGCCACTCCATTGTTCGGGCCTAGCCGCGAATCACCGGTCCTCGGTCCTCGGTCCTCGGCTCTCCTAAAATCGAGGTCCACCATGTCACTCGTTCGGGCTATCTCTGTTGCTGAGTCTCGAGTTCTTGATTGTTACTTTGCTGGCAAGTCGTGTCCGGGGAGCTGCTTGGCGAGGAGGGTCGGTATGCCCGTGAGAGGTGATGGAGAGACGAACAGCAGCCGGCGCCCATGATACCGACCGACCAACGTGCTTGAGGACAAGGTCTTTGTGATTGCAATCTGCACACCTTCGTCTAGGAATCATTACGGGTGATGCATGCCAGATTCTTGAGAGCTTCATCTGATGTCTTGAAGTCTTTGGCGTTGTCAGCCTTGTCGTCTGCCAGACGGATCAAATAACTAGGCTGTCGGGCAAGGTCGGTAGTAAGATCGATCACCTCGTCCGGAATTCATTCTTGTTGTCCTTGTTGTCACTCGAGTCGCGGTGGTGGCACTGGCTTCGCTGGACGAAGTGGCGGTTCGGGCCTTCCAGGCAGCCGCTCTGGCGATAACACGAGTACCCTCGGCGAGGATCCGATAGAGGATAGCCATCTTCAGGAACGGATGGAGAAGACGATGGGAAGATTTGAGGGATGGGAGGTTGGCTCCGGTTTACTCGGGGCCGCAGGGTACCATGGGCCACGGAGAGAGTACACTTGCCCCCTTCCATGATAGCTGGTCGTGGAGTTGATCCGTGTGTTTGCCAGGCAGTGCTGCCTTACCGCCCGTGATCAGCGTAACGCCGCGGTATTGCAGCTTTGGTATGGTTTGCCTCAGAGCACACGCCATTGCTGCAAGCTCTCCCCTGTCGATGCATGGATTCTGTGCTGTCCTCATACCGAGAGTAAACGAGAAAGTCTCAAATTTTGGCCTGTCACTCTTGCTGCTGCTTCATCAGTGAGGGCGATGAGAGCATGTAGCGATACACACCCGTTTCTGCCCAGCAACGCGCTCATTTTCTCCTCCCGCTAGATGCGAGGGAATCGGTCAAATTTGATGAAACTTGGCAGGGAGAGACTTTCAAGGCCATAAACTTCAGAACATCAATTGGAAAATTGGTACGTGGTGTGGTTGTTGAGATATTGATTCTGGTATAAATGAAGGTTGGCAATTACCCAGCCACGTCCCACTGGATGCGGGTGAGATTTCAAGGTTTGCCCAGGCCAGGCTAGGCTGCCGCTGCACCCTGGACATAACTGTGAAACTCTGTATTTTTCATTTCTATATCATTGATTTTGGGTTGACAATTTCAAAAATCGGAATTATATGATGCTGATGGCTTGAGTCTCTTTTTTTTCGCGCTTCAGGGAAGAGTTTTGTTCTCATGGGTGTTCGTAGGTGTACCTTCAGCTCTTGTTTTGTCCAAGTGTCAAAAGAGTAAGAATTCCGTCTAGGAGTAGCTGATACTCCTTTACCGTCGGCTGTCGCCATAGCAGCGGTTGAGTCACTCTTGGCTACGAGTTTGGCCATGAAGAGAAATAAGATGACGGTAACCCGAGACGGTGTTCGAGAAGGAATAAATGCAAAGGACCCAGTAGGAGCAGAGTAACGGCTCAACCGGTCGAAGTATTTAGGAGCGATGACTCAACCGATCAGGGGGCTTCAGGAGTAACGGCTTGACTGTTGGGGGGGTTCAGGGAGGTAGAAGTCTTCTCAGAAGTAACAGCTCAACTAGTGGGGCTCATCTGGTCAAGGGGATCGGAGTCTTCAAGAACAACGGCTCAATGGCTCCGGGGGGTCGAGGGGTCGAGGGTCTCCAGGAGCAACGGCTCAATTGTTCGCGGGAGGTCGAAGTCTTCAGGAGCAACGGCTCAACAGTTCGGGGGCATCAAGGTCAATTTAGCTCAACTGCTCAGGGGTGCTGGAAAGAAATGCCATGAGTTGGGAAGGGAGAGAGATACAGATACCAAAGGTTGATGACATATGAGGGCTCCGTGCGACCGTCGTGAAGCATTTGGAGAGCAGATGGTCAGGGATGGATAAGTGGTCGATTGCTTCCATCATCCATAGTAGGCCAACCACTATGGGAATACTTGTTACCACAGGTACCATCGCCTGTAGCTCGGTACGATCCAGGTTCCGTCTTGATGGGAGTGCTTTGAGGGTCGTGTACTTGTTGACTTCTTACGAGTCCGAATGATGGAATCGCACCAAAATAAACAGACGCTTGGAGGAGGCGGCAATGGGAGAATGAAGATGGGGGGAGAATGAGGAGGACAAAGCCGAGAGGCGGAGGGAGAGGTCAAGGCTTAACAAAGTGATCTATGTTGAAAGCTGAGAGGTACGAGAGGTTGAAGAGCTAGATAGTTTGACTGCCAAACATGCCCTTGCTTGGCTTCCCTCTGGATACGTTATATCCATGGGCTCCAGTCTGGCGGGGCCGTCATAACCTCTGGTGCAGAGGCCAATGTGGATCGGAAAGGGGAGTATTCGAAGCGGCGATCGATGTACTTCTGACTCTCGGCGGAGTCGGATCGTGAGCTGAGATATTGTACGTCGTCCAGGTCGAAACTCTGATGAAGTTAGGACGTTGCGATATCAACTTGAGGGGACGGCGGGAAGTTTACCTTGCATTTGAATTCACCTTGGCGAACCAATCTGTGGCCTCTCGTGCAGAGGCTCGATGTGCGATCGATGTGCTTCTGACTCTCCTTGGCAGAGAGTCAGATCGTGAGCTGAGATAGTGGACATCATCCTGGTCGAAGCTCTGGGTGCGGTTGAACGTGGTTTGCGAAATGATAGCCATGATGATGGAAATGAAGGATATTGATATTTTCCTGTTATCCTCTATTATCATTATCAACAGGAGATCGATTATTGAGAAGGCCAATTTTGGGGAGAAACAACCAAGGAATGAACGAAGGCACCAGTCAACAAAGACGCGTGTATGTGTACCTAATCATCTATCTGGTGGTCTTTGTAGAATGTACCCTCCACATGGGGTCAATGTACCTGGCCAATCCCAGCTGTAGGCGACCTCAGCTCTAGTATTTTGCCATTCTTTCACTCTCCTCTTTCCCTTTCCCTTCTCTCCTTCTAGCGCTAACAGCTAAATTGCTAGGTGTTGTGCAATTTTACAGCTGGACCAATTTCGATGATTTTTCTACCACCTCGATCCCCCGAATTGTTGAGCTGTTACTCCCGAAGAAGAACCCCCCCGATTAGTTGAGCCACTGCTCCTGAAGTCTCTCGACCTCCCCACCCCACCTAACAGTTGAGCCGTTGCCCCTGAAGAAGACTTCTACCTCCCGACGTCCCCTGATCCCCTGACTGGTTGAGCCGTTGCCCCTAATGAAGACATTTACCCCCCCCCCGGATCCCCCAGAACAGTTGAGCTGTCACTCCTGAAGACTCCGATCTCTCCGACTAGTTGAGCTGTCGCTCCTGAAGGTGCTCGACCCTCCTTGATCCCATCCGGACCGTTAAGCCGTTGCTCATGAAGATCCTGCAGTGCGATCCCGCGCAATGTTTCGGATCCGATCCTATATAGCAATAGATACAAGGCTCAGGCGGCTAAGCATGAGGAGTGCCACATCCAATGAGGAGGAAAATGCAATTCGCCACGATGTTGTCAGACAGTTAGATGAAGTGTGCACGACATTTAGATCCGATCCTACACAACCATGTTGGGTGCGATCTTGCACCCTCAGATGTCGCACTTCAGATGTGATTGTGCGAAATCTTTCATCAGCGACAAGAGCAGCAACATGGTCGACCTCATGGACATCATGAAGATCGAGTTTTCGACAGGGGTGACCTTCGCTGGCTGCGATTTGTGACGCCCTTGTTCATCACGGCGCCTCGTTCGCTCTGGTCGACACTCCCTCTTGTTTCTCTTCGAAACTGATTTTTGCTTTTACCCATAAAAAAGCTCTCAACACTACCTCTACGACTCCGCCAACAGCGCGGGCTATGCTATAGACAACCCTTCCCAAGCCAATACTTACCTTTGCGGCAACAATAATGATTTCATTATCAACACGGCCAAGTGCCTCGGAAAGAAGGACTACTCCGAGCTACAAGACCGCGTGTCACGCGTGCCTTGACGTCAGCATGTCGTCTGACTAAATCGATGATGACCAACAGGTTCTCAAATCTCACCGCGATGATCCACTGCACATGAGTGACTACGAGCATCGATGATGGTCCTTCTGACAGTACCCTCACATTGCGCGCTACATGTCGACCACATTTCTCAAGTTTTTCAAAGCATACCTTGGCAGCATTGAACTTACTGTCGTCGTATGTGCAGGTCTGACCCTAATCGGTAATGTTTGCTCCCTGTCCGCGACCTCTGAGTAGGACCTAAAGAGGCCAGCGCGAGCGCGAGCCCAACGAACCCAAGGCGAGATCAAAAAGCTTTCCGTAGCGTTGCGATGGAAGAATGTATTGGATCGATACAATGGATTCGTGCGATATATGCGATTAATGCGATCCGATAGATGGACGCGATGGGTGAGATGGATGAGATGGCGAGGATGGACGCGATGGATGGATGCGACGGATGCGATGGATGCGATGCAGACGTTGCATACGATGAAAGTGATAGATGCGATGGATGGAGGCGATAGATGGATGAGTGGATGATGCGAGGGATGGATGCAATGGATGCAATAGATGGATGCGATGGATTGATGCGATAGGTACAATGAAATTGAGTTGAGACAACTATATATATCCCCGTTCCGTATAACTACTTATGGTGCCCGCGAGGCTGTTTGCTGTGCATACTCCCAACCTGGTCCGCCGCTGGTCTGGTGACCCGATTATCTGCCCATGACTTTTTTGGGGGGTTTTTTCCCCCAAATCTTGCTTCCCGCCTCTGCCTCAGGCGTCCGGCACGTTGTCTATCCTAGGCGAGATAGACTAATACGTCATTGCAAGACATCTATCCCGTGTCTCAGTTCGGCAAGCTGTAAATCCAGTGCGAGGTGGCTTAAGGTGACATTGTATAAGACATATGTCCCGTGTCTTAGGTGTCCGGTGACTTGTTTACCCGGTACGAGGTGATCTAACACGTCATTGCAAGACATTTGTGCCGTGTCTCAGCTCGGTAAGTCCTGAATCCGGTGCGGGGTGGCTCAAAGCATCATTGCGCAAGACATTTATGCCGTGTCTCAGTTCAACAAGTTGAGATCCCGGTACGCGGTGGCTTGGCGTAATATTGGGCAAGACATTGGTCCCGTGTCTCAGTTCGCTAAGTTGAGAATCAGGCGCGAGGTGATAGCCTCACACGTCATTATAAGACATTTGTGCCGTGTCCCCCCACCTGTCCTCCAACTCAGACCTAGCTCGGATAGCAGACATGGCTTTGGCCGCCGTTGATGGAATGCATTTATTACTGTTTATCGGACATGGCATCAGAGAGAGATGCTGGTATTCCTGGGCATCGTCGTTCATTTAAAGTTGGAGCGGGAAAATTGGGTGCCCAGACTAGATGGCGATCAAAGCAGACGGGGCGCGGCAGGGTTAGGTGAGATTTCAAGGTGGCAAGGATCCGACTCGATCGAACCTGGGGAAAAAAATCCACCCGGATCGCGCTCTGACCAGGACCATGACCAGGACCAGGATCAAAACGGACCAGGGCCAAGGACCAGGGCCAGACCCGATCGAAGTGTGAGCTATACATGGCCCAATAAACACCATCTGCCGGCAAAGACACACTCTCCTGCGTCGCCCAATACAGCAAAGCGTCTGCCGGTCACAAACTCTCTCTCTCTCTCGCGTAATCTCCACCGTAACCTCTACGTGGCCCAACACGGAATCTCCGCCCGCAGCGCTCAGAACAGAACCTCCGCCAGCAGCGCTTAGAACAGAACAAATTATATGCCCCCCCCTCATTTATACCCCTTGAATTTCCCTGAGAATTGAACGTTCATCTCAACCCGGGTCAGTGTCCGACAATTAGGGTGGACTGGTTCTCTCCAAGTCCGGCACACCCTGCCCTGTCAAAGCCCGGAATTCCCACAATCAGCATCTCTCCAAGTCCTGCCACACCCTCCCTTGTCGAGACCCGGGGTTCGAACCCACTCTGCCTTGTCAAGGCCGCGGGTTCGAACCCCACCATGACCTCCCCGCACGGTCAAGAAACCCACATCACCGTCAACCAAGTTCATCAAACCGCTCACTTCATCAACAAAAATGCCGCTCCCTACTGTGGTATTCAATATACCTCCAGTGATTACTTTTACAACAGTGACAGACTTCTACGAAGACGTTGAAGCCACGCTTGTAGATGTGCTCGTCGTGGAAGGCATGACCAGAAATCCTGCCCATCTCGCATCTGTCTAACCCATCTTTTCAGATGTTTCCCCCAAGGCCTTTGATGGCATTAGTCGAGAATGAGATCACACTGGCAGGAAGCTCCATTCGATCTCCAGCAGGGGGCTGCCGCAACAACAACAACAACAACAACAACAACACCAATGCAAAGCCAGGTTATTTCGATTTCGCAACCTCCTGCAACCACAAACCCGCCAGCATCGTCGTATGTGGCAGCTAGGGGCCCACGATAACTGGAATTTGAGCTACTCTTCAGGAGACCGCCAGGACTGAGGGGGAGTGGGGAATGTTTGGCAGAAGAGGGCGACTGGGGATATAAAGCCGTCGCTGCTGGGCGCGTTGCATGTACGCGCGAGAAGGGGGGGGGAAAAGGAGAAAAAGGGAAAAGAGAAAAAAAAAACAGGAAATAAAGATGAACAAAACAATAAACAACAGAAAAAAAAAAGTCGTTGCGTTGAGCTGTAGAGCAAGGCGACGAGGGAAAAAAAAAACACTCTTTGTATAAAGTTGTATATTAAGTATATATGGGTATCGGACAGAACAAGGCGACAGGGAAAAGGGAAAAGGGAAAAAAGAAAGAGAAAGGAAAAAAATTACTGTATAGTATTGGGTTGGGTTGGATAGGACAAGGCAATATCATTTGGTAGAGGAGTAGCAATCGCTGCGTTGAGTTGCGTATTTGGGCATGGGCGGGAGGGAACAAGGCGACGAGGAAACAAAAAAAAAAAAAAAACGCCTGTTGCTGGGCGCTAAAAGGAAAAAAAAAAAGAAAAGCTGCGTGGTGTTGAGTTGGGTTGGGTCGCAGACAGAGGATGCAACTTTTTTGTTGTTTTCCCTGTCGAGCCAGCATAGTAGGGTGCGAGATGGCAAACAGAACATCACCCCAGCCCACAGCGCGGACCAACGCTGAGACCTCTGATGCTGCCCCCCCCCCCCCCCCAAGCATTTATACATTTTGAATACGACAGCTCGACTGGGAGGGGGGAGGGGGATTGAGGATCTTTAGGAGCAGCGGCTCAACTGTTTGGGAGGGAGGGGGGATTGATGATCTTCAGGAGCAACGGCTCAACTGGGGGGTCAGGGAGGTAGAAACTTTCTTCGGGAGCAATGGCTCAACTGTTCGGTTGGGGGGAGATAGTCTTCAGGAGCAGCGGCTCAACTGGTCGGGGGTCGAGGGTCTCCAGGCGCAACAGCTCAACTGGTCGGGGAGATTGGAGTCTTCACATCCTTTCTTCCTCACCAATAGATTGATCTAGCCAAGTTACAGTGCTTATGACGACTCTCGTTTTGTTCTATTGTGACTTGTCTAACAGAGGTAACTAAACGCTTAACCTGCATACTTCTGTCCCAGCGCAATCAGGAGTTAGAAGAGCAAGTAGGGAGGAAGTTAGGGACGCAGAGGCCACTTGTGCATTTCGCTCTGTTACCACAAGTCGAGTTATTTTAACATTGATTGACAAGGTCTAGAAAACGAGGTCCCAA
This sequence comes from Mariannaea elegans, assembly GCA_930272665.1. Taxonomy (NCBI): domain Eukaryota; kingdom Fungi; phylum Ascomycota; class Sordariomycetes; order Hypocreales; family Nectriaceae; genus Mariannaea; species Mariannaea elegans. The sequence goes on along the minus strand of CAKNEU010000177.1, from coordinate 44,357 downwards.
GATACAAACGTTACCGGTCGCATGCATGGTGGAACAGTCTGGGGATGTAGTTGATGGACAAAGACCGCCAGCGCATATTTATTGACTAAGATATCCGGAATTGGTATTACAGCCAGTCAGCGGTCGACAAGACATCTAGAAGGTAGACAGCCGCAGTGCACGTCTGCTTCGAGAGATAGGGCTTGTTGGAAGTGCAAGAGGTAAGTATGCTGGGGAGACAGGCGTTATTTGTGCATATTTGATTCTGGCTACAGTTGATTGTGAATGTACAGCCAGAGAAGATCATTGGAAGACAGAGTCTAGCAACGCAGGTTTGTCGGGAATTGCATTCCGTATCGGTACCGCACAGATTGAAATCAGCGGAAACACAGACTCCAAGACGGCAAATCAGGCCGAGAGATACGTCGCAATCTTTGTTACCAGTGCAAGTATCTAGACTGCTGGGTAGACAAATTCCACTAGTATACTTCTGACAAGCTTTACAAGTTGAGCCGTCCGAACATCTAGAGTGATCATGAGGGATACAGAGGCCTAGTCTGCAGAGCGGGTCACTGCGGCAGTTGGAGTTGGTACTCCGAGTTGGCCGTACAATTAGACAGCCCTTGTGGGAGACAAAACCCAGCAGCGCATGTTTGATCACTGCCACATTGCGAGTCTCCAGTGCAATCAGTGGGCAAATGAAAGCCGGCCGTGCAAGTTTCGCCTTGGCCGCAAGCATTATTTGAGCTACAGGAAGTCAGGTCTCTAGGAATGCAGACCTCCCAGTCGGCACACTTGTTGAATAGTAGAACAGGAGTCAACCACCGTAGGCAGACAGAGTCCCGCTTTGTAGTCTTGGCAATCGCTAGCTTTTCCGCGTCAGCCGAGCAGGCTGTAAGCGTGCGAGGAACGCAGACGCCGGGTCTACAAACCCCTTTGTTGCTGCAATCACTGTCGGTAGAGAAAGTTAGTAATATGGATGGAAGACATAGTCCACAAGCGCGGACCTAGTTTGCAGAACACCCGGAAGTTAAAGAGCAAGTGCAAGTCTGCCCAGTTTTACAGTCTGTGTCAGCGGAACAACAGGGGATCGCCTTAGCCAAGGATGCTATTAGTACAGACCTAACCCTTCGAACATTCTATATTAACAGAACAGACAGTTAGTGTTCGAGGAACGCACACTCCGAGCCGATAGACATTTTTGCTATCGCATTTTAAGTCACTGCCGCACTAAGACAATAAATCTGGTAAGCAGATTCCAGCAGTACATATCTGTCAAGCCTAGCACTAATTGCCTAATGAGCAACCTTACAGGGGGGAAGGGAGGCACAGACCTGCCTTATAAACCTCACCGATGCTACATTCTGTATTAGATTTGCAATCAGGGAACACCTTTGGCAAGAAAACACCTACTGTGGAAACCTCATCAAACTGGCATGCATTGTCATCCTGGTATGCTGTAAGGTCTTTGGGCACACAGATTCCAAAGCTGCAGAGTTCGGTGGCACCTGTGGGAAGAACACTAGGAAGCCAAACTCCACAAATACAAGACTAACCCGAACTGCAATCAGACTCCTTGGTGTAGGAGCCCAAGCCTGGAAAGCAGACACCTCCACGACATGCCTTGGATTTTCCACATTTCTAGTCAAAAGCAGGGAAACAAATGCCAGCTGTGCAAACCTGACCACTGCTGCGTCCTTGTCTCTCGCCGAGCGCTACCCTAAGTGCGGCGGGAAGGCGTGCCGAGTTCTATTTGTTACGGTCGGTACATGTCGGGCACAATTTGCTTGTGGCTTCTCTTATCTACCATCGTCTCCCATGTGAAAATTTGCATTTAGGTTAGAAATATAATCTACTATTATTTCCTAGTCTGAAATGTGAAGCAGTCAAGTTGCTGTCGTCTGCTAATTGAGGGGGAATATTGAGACCATGGTGCTTTCCGACATGTTTGTAAGGAGAGACATGAGTGGGACACCTAACAAGACTTTCGGAACCGCCCATAAATGGGGTCTAGCCAGTAGAAAAAGGTATCGAAGGACGCCTTAGATGAGGCACGCCGACAACATCATACTTGTAGTATGACAATAGGAACTATCGGTTCAGTCAACTGAGGAGACACATTCTGGCAAAGTCGCCTGAAAAAACTGTAGCTATATGGGAAAATCGTCTCTCTTGCTCTTCCACAATACCTGTTTTCCCTCCTTATTTTGAATTTTTGGGTGCATGGATTGTAAAATCCGATTTGTGTCTATTCGAAGTCCATATGAGATAATAGGCCCCTCAAAGGTCGACCCACGAGACCCTAATACAGAGTGATATATGATCAGCCTCTGGCCTTCGAACTCCCACAAGTTGGCGTATTACGGAGTCTTCTTGTGCTTTCTCTGGTTGCTCGATTTGGTATCTTCTGAGATGTTCTAAGTCTGTATGTAATGACTGTCGCGGTCTCGCGCTGGAGAAGGCATTTGTCATCTGTCGCTGTCGTCATCGCTTGGTTGTTGTGCACCACTCTTAGTAACAAGGGTGTAGAATGTGTCCAGATCAAGGACCGTATGAATCCCGTCCAAGGTTATAGTTTGTAATGAGTCACAGATCTTTCCTCACGCACTATCACTAGAATGCTATGTCGAGATTCAGACCTGCACAAATCAAGTTTGCGCTGATTAACTACCATATTGTGCGCCCCTGCTTTGATGGTTTCGTTACACATGTAAAAACCAAGCAACAGTCTCAAGGTACAGAAAAAACCACACATCACGCCCGCAACAGTGAGCTAGAGCAATTAACAGAAAAGGATTTTAGCCTAGATCTCTTCCAACGCTCAAGGTTGTAGAAAGCCCAGCCAGGATGAAACATAATTGCACCGTCTGAAATTTGGGAACCGGTTTGAAGGCTTATTGTACACATATTTTGCGTGCGGACGGAGGATCTGGGCCACTTCAGGCCGATATAAAGAGTCGATAAAAGGAGATAAGTGCCAAGTAGCCATCTTTGATGATAATTGCCACCTCTTGGGCAGGGTGTATGTAGCATCTTGCTTCAAACGACGAACTAGGTCTTGGAATCATCGGCTGGACTGGACACTTATCGAGAGTCGTTCTCAATAAGGTCCTCATCTTTACCAGAGTACGAGACTTTGGGAGCTAAATACCATGACCCGACATTCATACCAGACGTCATAAATTGTAGCTGGGCTCTTCAAGAACAGTCTAGTTCCCTCAAGGATCTTCGGTCAAGGATCTTGGGTACATTTTCTGGAACCGAGAAGCCCCAATGATCGTCAAGATTGCACCACTTGTGTCAAAGAACCTGACGAAAATTTGAGGACTATCAAATTAGAGCAGTTTTAAATTATATAAAATGTGCTTTTAAAAATAAGATAAGTCATTAAATTTTGTAATGTTTTAAATAATGTAAAATACTCATATATTTTTATTTTAATAAAGCTTTTATAAATGAACCAAAATATGTAATAATATTTTTAAGTATTACAAGTAATTTCTAATAATATTGCCTAAATCTACTAAATAGGTTTATCGGTTTAAGGAAGACTTAATGATTATTGTGAGATTAGTTGAGGATCTACTTAATCCGTCCTTGAAAAATACAAGTCAAATAACTTTCAACTTTGGGGTCAAGTAAACTAAATAAATAGGGTTAGATTAGCTAGAAGTAGCCTTGACTCTAGCCGTCCCCAATCACACATACGTCTCTCTCGGAAGTCGCACTGCTTGTTCTTCTTTGTTGCGAGCAATCACCTGAGCTTTGATTGAGTGGAATAAGATTAGATTGAGCTGGAAGTGGCTGCACAGGGCCGTCAGGGTATCAGATTGCACGTGACCAGCTGGGCACGAAGTGACAGTCAATATCTCAATGTTCGGGAGAATGACAACCCTTTCTCCGCTGACTCACTCTTGTTTTGGTGTCGCTTTTTGCCAATACTAGTGTATTCTCGTCACTGTCAATACTCTTCTTCTTTATCTCTCTTGGTTCTGATTCTAATACAGAGTCTAACTAGCTGAACACACCTTGCGTCGCATACCACGACACACTCCAACTCAGCGCCAATAATTACGAGACAACTCATCAGCGAGAAAAGCCATCTTTAACCCTACTATCAGCCATCCTTGTATCTGATCAGCTTTACCAGCAATGTCTAATCAGATGCCCAACAATATCAAGCTCCTTTCCGGGAGTGGCCACCCGGAGCTCGCTGCCCTGATGGCCAGCCGGTACGTCGAGACGCATCTTTAGCAAAGATGCTCCAGCTATTCATCACGAACCCAGCTCCTGTTACTGTTGCACTTAAGGGAACACTGAGCTAACTCTGCTGCTACAGACTCGGTATTCAGGTCGCAAACATTACGAGCTTCAAATACTCCAATCAGGAGACGGGTGTCTCGATCGGCGAGTCACTCCGCGGTGAAGATGTCTTCATCCTGCAATCCACCCCGCTTGGAGAAGTCAACGATGGGCTCATGGAGCTACTCATCATGATCCGCGCGTGTCGCAGCGCCTCAGCACGACGCATCACCGCTGTTCTGCCCAGCTTTCCCTATAGCAGACAAGACAAGAAGGACAAGTCCCGCGCCCCGATTAGCGCGAAGCTGATGGCAGATATGCTGGAAGTATCCGGCTGCGTAAGCACTCCCTGTCGATCCCCTAAGCCACATCTCTATCTTCTGACAGTTCGTTAGAATCATGTCATCACCATGGACTTGCACGCTTCTCAAATCCAGGGCTTCTTTGGTGTGCCTGTGGACAACCTCTACGCCGAGCCGTCCATCTTTCGCTGGATCAACGAGAACATGGATGTCAAGAACTGCGTCATCGTCTCCCCTGATGCCGGTGGTGCGAAGCGTGCAACTTCTCTCGCTGATTGCCTAAACACGGCCTTTGCTCTTATCCACAAGGAACGGCCACGTCCTAATGTCGTCGGCCGCATGGTGCTAGTTGGTGACGTTAAAGACAAGGTTACCATCATCGTGGATGATATGGCGGACACTTGTGGAACTGTACGGCCCTCTGATTCACCTCTTTACATCGCGCAGAGAGCTAATCTTGCTGTGTAGCTCGCAAAGGCAGCAGCCACCCTCAATGAACACGGTGCTCGCCAGGTCTTTGCTATTGTCACCCATGGAATTCTAAGTGGAAATGCGATTGAAACTATCAATCAGTCTTGCCTCTCCGGCCTGGTTGTGACAAACAGTGAGTTGTCCCTAACAGGGTGTCATAGAACTATTGCTAATATAAGTTTCGACAGCCGTACCGCGTAAGTCTTTTAGACCCAAGAGCTTCCCAAGAGCTTCCCAAGAGCTTCCCATGATACTGTTTCAACGTGACGTCTATCGTGCCCCTCACGACGTACGTTAATCGACGGCTTTTAGTTGGTGATAAGGTTGAGCAATGCCCCAAGCTCAAGGTTATTGATGTGTCTGGAACACTAGCCGAGGTAGGTCCAATGTCGCCGCACCGTAATATAGTGTGATACTTACTTCTCTGTAGGCTATTCGCAGAATCCACGAAGGCGAATCCGTGTCACATCTCTTTACTAATCTTCCGCTCTGATCTGGATTGGTTCGTCTGATGGTTTGCGATGTCAACATTCGGAGTTGGGTATTGGCGCTGGATCGGAACGCGACAAAACTAAAAAGGTACCGAGCAAAAGTGATGGGGGTTATCGCCTGGAAAAGGAGCTCTGCCCTCTTTTTCGGTTGGAATTTTCGCTGTAAAGTAGGGGATGCCTTGTCTGTCGGCTTGACGAAAAGTCACTGAGTCGCCAGAGAGTCTCGACCCTCTGACAACAATTTGTTGGTACTGTCTCCGGAAAACCTGCGTTACTGGATAAACCGGCAAAGTCAGAGTGGAAAGTGTGAGATCACATGCTAGCGGTAGTAGATCGAATACCAAAGGAGATAGCCTCTGTTGATAATTATGGTCTAATATATCACACTGGCAACACTAGCAAATAAATGCAAAGTAGAAGACTCGGTCAAATCTAGGTGTTTCTAACAGTATCTACCATTACTTTAACATGCTTCTTCCTTTGAAAAAAAATGGACACCCATTTTCCCTTCTGAGTTTTGAGTGCTCGAGCTGAATGAGGGCCGGGAGATTGAATCTCTGCTAGCTCGAGATCCATAGTCATGCATTCGTTATCGCGTACATCATGGACCAATGCTTGTTCAGTTTTATAAAACAGATAACAGGCTCACTAACAACCTCTGGTTTGGCGTTCTTTGGTCTATTTGCGTTGGTACTGCGTTTCTTCGTATCGGCACCCCTCATCCACAAATCGGTCTTCGGCCTCTTCGTATCGGCCCTACTCTTCTTCAGGACGGTAATACTCATCTTGAAGTTGGCAGTCCTCAAATATACATCGGCTCCTCTTCTTCGCACTGAGGCAGCTCTTCTTTATATCGGTGCTCCTCTTCTTTATATGGCGCTCCTCTTCTTCGCGTTGGAGCAGCTCTTCTTCGCGCTGGAACAGCTCTTTTGCGTATCTGAGTAGCTCATCTTCGAGTAAGCGCTGCTCCTTTTCGAGTCGACGCTCCTCTCTGTAGAGATGCTCCTGCAGCTTCTCAATTTCTTCTTCGGATGCCGACATATTCGTGAGTCTAGAGTGCGAATAATTACAAGTCTCGGTCATGTCTAAATCCAACTGAGAACATGGGTGCGTTGTCTACTTAAGTGAGAAGACATATCACCATCTGCTAATTCATGGAACAACCGCTATTTCAAACCAGAATAGAACAACCTAGTAATAGTAATAGTAGCGGACGGGAAATTACAACAATCAGAGAACAATTGCGCTTAAGGCGGCGCACTCTGATTGGTTGCCAGAACACCTCATATTGTAATTATTTTTTCTTGATAATATCATTTCTTCTATGAGTAGTCTCTTGAGGGGCTGTACTGAGGAAAGAGTTTTGAGAACAATAGTCCTTGTTTCGGGAGCTACGGGATGTATATTCGGGCCCATAAGTAGTACAATTTATATTGGCGCAGGAACACGATAATGGGCTATATTAATGTGGTATTATCTGGTACCATAGCAACAATTATTCCAAGGCGGTCGAGCTATTTTATTCCAACACACTCTTGTCCAAACGTCTTTCGTTCCACTAGCTAGATTTACCATGAGTAGAACAGACAAGGACACAATCAAACTACCATCGAACATGTTTGCGAGCTGAAATGCCTTTATTCACGCATTCAATGTAATTCCTCCGTGCTGGCGATCGATTACTCAGGAAATCCTGAACTCGTCATTTCACAGATATTAACTGGGTTATTTATTTTTATTGTTGAAGTGAACGACCACCCGCAGAAGCCATGGTTAATCTTGAGACGTCGCGTCAATTGCGTTGAACATGTAGTTAAACAAGTTGAGCATGGTTAGACATGTGAGCGAGGAGCAGTGAGAGAGGTGGAGGGGTGAAATGTGAGAAGGGGAAGTGCTCATCAATCTCTTCTCCAACTCCAAATCACCTGATGTTCCCTAACTCTTGACATAAGCAACTGCCCTCATTACCTACTAACTTAGGTACCACAGCCATGAGTCGCCAAGGATGCGCGGTCACACCTAGCTAGCTGAAGCCTGCCTTATAGAGCCTGCTGACTGCTAGCTGACAGAATTAGGCGAACCCGTTAATAGCAAAGATATCATATAACGTGGGTATGGCTGCTCGAATGCTGTATTTGGTTGTAGGGAACGCTCTACTCCCTCTTCCGTTGATCAAAAGTGTAGCGTCTCCACGCATTATCCAAGTTGAGGCCTCTTGCGACGTGCACTCACCCGCCCGCCGCGCCCCACTGTAACTTCGCTTTCCGGGTTGCAGTTGCGTTCGTTATTTCCAAGCTTCGTTTTGGATGGTTTGGCGGGTCTTCAGGCTGTGAAATCCGTCAGATATAAGCCTAATTGACAAATGCACTGAAAATCAGGAGCTCTGTTTTCCCTAGTGGTTAAGTGGTAAGACTATGGAGGGATTGCTGTGGTTCCGGCCGGGCAATAATGAGTCCCGGTCCTCCTTTGTGAAGTATTCATATTTTGTTTTCTAGGGTTTAGGGAAACTCAATTCTCATCAAACTGAGATGGATTATTTGTATTATGAATTTTCGAAAGTTCAGGCAATTGCCATTCGATTCATCATCGAGCCACACAATTGTCAGAGCTTCCTGTAATCTAGGTTCCCGAGCCCTGTTCACTCGTCACAACCAACGTCTTTGTGACCAGGCCTGTTTCTCGTTTCTCGTCTCTGTTTTTATGTTTTTTGTTTCTTTTTAGTTTTTATCTGGCTTTCCCCGTAATAGAGTCGACTATTTACTCTTGCTACTCACTGTTGGCTCATCACTCTATTCCCAATTTGTTATCGGCACAACGAAAATAAAAACTTGCCTCTGCTACATCAATCTATTGTCATCAGGTTGAGGGAGGTTGGAGGGGGGGGAAGTAAGGAGTATTAGGGCTTAGTGTTAAATCTCCTTACCTTACTTAGCAGCCCTCCTCTTACTTAAATATACCCTAAACCCCAAATGCACAACCTTTAGCCTTCCCTCAATCTAATCCCCCCCGCATACACCCTTATTCCATTTACCACACCTCACCTGGTACATCTATCTCTTTTCCCCTTACAATAGTTATTTGCTCGAATTCATTCTGCCACAATGCTTCAGAAGCCTCGCTGTGTCGTCCCTTTTTCTGGCCCCACCGGTAGAGGTCGTCGTCTCAACGCTGAAAAGCGAAAGGGTACGAGGGGTGTCAGGAAACAACGCTTGTGGCGTAAGCGCAGTAAGTATTCTCCCATTTTATGGTCACAACTTATGCTAATTTTAATCAGAGGCCGCTCGTCACGCGCGGAAGAGTGCGGGTTTGTTGATCCGGAACCCTTTCTTTAGTAGCCGTATTCGGCACATTATGCAACTTGAGACTAGACTCCAATATCACAATACTGCCGAGGCTCATCATGCTGTCCAAGAGGCAACCAACGCGTTCATCACTGGCGTTTCCGGAGGTGTGTAGTTCTCCTTTTTTTGTATTAATCTTTTGTACTAATCTTAATGTAGCTGCGAAAGTTTTGGCCCGTCATGTCAACAGAGCCATTGTTCTGCCTAAGGATATGAAGCGTCTGTCCCAGATCCTCGAGAAATTTGGCAGCCTCTCTGCTTAGTAGATTACTCGGCTCGTTCAAATGCCTTGATTCAAATGGTTTAAGGCTTTCAAATTCCTCTTTTTCGTAGTTTAGTACTATGACATCTCTTATATTAGATTGGGATAGATATGGACCCAAAGGGAGAAGAAAGGAGTCTATAGGGACGCACTTATGACAAAAGTAGCCATTAATACAACAGCCTAGAGAAATACTATATTGAAGAGAGCGCTCCGAGACACCCCAACAGCGTAGTCTACATCTCACGCTTTCACTGCCTGCAAACGTCGGAAAGGCCGTTGCAATAGCTCTAAAACATAGCTGAGACTTTGCTTTTGTTCGTCACCGTGAATCCTCCATACCTCAATCCGACCTCACCTTGTTATCAAGTCTAGGGGCAAACTCCAAAACAAAATCAAGGCTATGTGCCAGCAACATGGGGGTCTCATTTCTGGTTTCCTTTCCATCTCGGCAAATTCATCTATCCCCCGTTTCAACTAATCATGATCGCTTTTGCTGACGCTACTGCTGTCCGTGTTTAGATTCCACGACAATGCCTTGAGGCGCTTCACCATATTGCGCTTCACTTCCTATATCTCCCTCTTTAAATAGACCTATAGTTCTAACTTGACATTGCCCGATTTGTCCTCATCAACGTTTTTCGCCATAGTGTTATAGATATGTTCGTCCATCTCAGAAAACTTGTCGTCTACCCCTGTGCATGTACTGCCCCATTTTGCGATGAAGATAATACTGGTGGTTTTTCTTTTTAGAGAATGATCAAAACTTGACCCCCCACGTTTTCAAGCTTGGGCGTCTGATAGAATCCTCTGTTCTCTGTGAACCTCTACAGTGGTTTGTTGGGCGAGTTACTTCAAAGTATCTAGCTTTTCGCTGTGGTCCTTTTGCTTCCTGGGTAGTAAAGGCGACTTGGGAACAATCATGTGTGGGCATGTAATCAGCTGAGATTTTAGGCAAATAGCAGCATTCACAAGCTATGGACAGACTTGTTTGGGTATCTGGTCAGTGTCAAGGCCATGGTAAGTGAGGATGCCATCTGCTTTAATCGGCAGTCGAATCTTGAATAATGCGGTCTTGGCCTCGCTGTTGTAATGCGTGGAGAAATTCACTGGGCGTAATAGATTCCCAGTGCTTTGGAAACGATGTTTTATCCGATAGGAGGCATTGAGTTGAGAAACAACAGCCGGGTTGGCCTCGATCGAGATGTGATCAGGGGGTTGTTCTGTCGATCCTCAAGAGGGATTTGTGACACTGCTAAGAGCAGCTGCGAGTTGGGAAGGTATCGAAAGCAACAGGATAAATGAGCCCGCGCACGAGTGAGCAAATGGTACTAGAGAAGTTGATACCATGAAGTTCCCAGGCGACTGCTAAACAGCGAGTCCCTTTCCACTCCCGAAACGGGACACGTGGCGTGGTATTGAATGGCTAAGGTATAGCTATGCTAGAACTGAGCGCCGCGGGTGGGCAATGTAGCACTCATTACTGTCGAGTAGTTCGTGCCTAGTCCTTCGCGGGAAGTGTATACTTGAGAATTGACGCTCTTGTGGCATCCATGGTATCGAGTAGGTTGCTGAGAGAGAGGAAAGCATCCGCTGAATGAAGATAGAGATGTAATGGGAACGGAAAGAAAGTGGATCGTAAATGGAGTGAAGAAACAGGCTAAGGCTATCATTCTAGCATGACGTCCAGGACGATTGCTCTTTACCCTCACAACTGAGCATCCTTGCGATGCATGAAGTTACACACTGTCAGACGGAACAACGACTGAGCCAACCCAAGCCGACCTGAGGAAAGCCACAACACTCCACGTGAACAATAGAAAACCCTAGGACTGGGTTTTCAAGACTTAGGAATAATCGGACTGTGGGTGCAGTGATAGTTACGACAGTAATACGCCATTGAGACCTAATAATAATTGGCTAGCAAATTCATCTTCCTAGGACCAATATCATACCCCAGCTACCACTTGCCTTCAAGGCGTAAATAACACTGCTTACCACAGATAGCTTGTCAAATGGAGCTTATAAGCTATTATCAATGAGTGCACTAGCGGAGTGTTCATTCCCTTTAGCCTCAGTTGGTAATGCGACATAGCTAAGAAATTAAGAGCTTCCCTTTGCCCCATCTTCTGACCTATTGCTTCGTATGACAAAAAGAAGTCAGTGACACTTATCTAATCTCAAGACGATCCATCTACCTGGGGCCTGTGTAGTTCAATCTGGAAAACGACTTTGTTGGTGAAACGGCTCACCTCATTCACCGTGGCTATCAACCGTGATTTGTCTCATGCTTTTGATACCGATCTAGGGTGGCGACTCAAGGACATTATTCATTGGAACAGATGCCAATGGTGGTGAATTAAGTACTACGCTAATTTGACGCCTGAGGATATTATAAGGAGCATGAATACTATTGGAATGGTCTTAAATTATAAGGAGTAGATGCTGTATGCATGATTCATGAACACTCTCAGTATGCGGCTGTCCTAATTCTCAAGCCCTACACTATTACTATTGTATGGGATAGCCCGGGTAGATAGAAGAATCAAGCATGTTTCATTTATCTGACCGAATCATCGATCTGCTGGCTTAGTCTTGTGTGAATTGCACAACAATTACACCCGAAGTTATGATTCATAACCCCAGCAACATATTTGTCAGGTATAAAACCATCTCATCTCCCCTGCTAACTATCGCCTTTCTTTTTCCTTCCTCCCTACCCTCCCCACTAATACGACTCATCCTCCTCCTAACAACCTCGAGCATCTCGACGCTAACAACAATTACCACTTCCAACTTTGGATCCTCACTTACATCAACACATTGCTAATATCGCCAACAAATATCACCAACCATGTGCATCTTTTACCACGTCAAGGTCCCCTGCGACAAATGCGACAAGATCACTATTTCTAAATGGAGAAGGGCTCCTGAATGGTGCGATGCCGCGGTTGAAAGACGCTGGCGCTGCCGACCAGAATTTCAAGGAGAAACCGCGGAAATAAAGCTGGTCGAGGAGTTGGATAAGCCATTTACTTGCCAGGACTGCGGCATAAAGCAACTACTTGAACGTTGTAACACACATGGCGAGACGCACCAGGGGACGGCTGGCAATAGCAGCTAACTTAGCCCAAGCGAGCAGACAAGTAATGAGGGAATTACGTCAGAAAATAGGCGCCAGAGAAACGGATGAATTGGATTAGGGAAATGGATAAACTGGACCAGGGAAACAACTGAGAGGAATGATACTGCGAAATGGAGAAACCAGACTGAAACATTACTAGGGGAATAGGTAAACTGGAACACACAAAGTAGGTAGAACCATTTTGGTACAAACAAATTAGCTTAGTCAATACAGAGTTCATCAACTCTATGCTTGTTGAGTAATATGGAAATAGGTGAATAGCCGAACCAGCAAGGGAGACGGCCACAACGGAATTTGGTCGCGTAAACAACGAGAAAATAAGATATCCAAAGAAAGAAATATAGGATTGAATGGTTCATATCAAAATCAAGTAAAATAGTCAAAATCTAGGGGCAAAATGGGTGTCTTTCGAAGGCATGATCCTCCTGGTCGGTCGCTGCGCTCCCGAATATTCTTTATACTGCAAAGGAAGCCGGACTCTAACCTGACCAATAGGATAATAAGCTTTATAGCTACAGGGTAGGCCCATTTCACCAACACACTACTTTGGAGACGCGTTTTATATTTAAACGAACATCGTTTTGCCAGAACAGAAAGCATACGTCGCCCAACCATATTTTCAAGCGTCAACAACCATGCCAGCCAGTGGAGGCAGATTGCAAGCCAATCCTCCTTCTCGCTCCCATTCTACGTCTTCCTCGCGCGAAGACGAAGAGACGCTTTCGTCTACTTCTCTAGTCGGCGATTCCTGCAAACTAAACCTGGATCCCCTCCGATGTCAACTTCGATGCAGAGGATTCCGAAGATGACGAACGATATTTGGATGACGAACGATCTAATACATCACTTCACCAGCCACAGTCTCATTATTCCCATATCTCGGTCTCAGAAGCACAGCATCAGCCATACAGAGTCCAAAAAATGATTGCTCTTTAAACAAGCCGAAGTTAATTTCGACACAGACAGCCCAGTTGGGAGGGTGGATGACCGACCATAATAGTGTCTAATTGGTGCAATATACCTCTCTCAATGGAAAATGGGCCATGTGTCACCGACGTGGTTATTGCATCGCCGAGATCTGCACCGCAGTGCCATCGGCTCTTCAGCTCAAAAATTGAATTCCCCGGGGTCCCGCCTTGTACATCTTGACCTATATAAGGTTCCTAGCCAAGATGATGACACGTCTACAAGCGGCACCCTCATATGCCATGATACGTTGTATGACAACGGCGACAGACTTATTACAAGAACGGCATGAGGACCGAAGTATCGTGATTGCTGTTGTCACTATTGCCATTGCTGCGTAGATCAAGTCTCAGCTGAGATGTAGGTTGCAGCTAGCACATTGTCATAATTGTTATTACTGTTATCATCGCTATTATCGAATTGTGGTCGTCGCTGTCATTATCGCCATCGCTATCGTTATCGCAATCGCTATCGTTATCGCAATCGTTATCATTGTCGCTATCGTTATCGAAATCGCTATCGTTATCGCTATCGTTATTACCTCGAAATTGTCATTGTCGAAAACTAATTGTCAGTTCAATTATCAGCGTTGCCGTCATCGTCACATTCTCGCTATCATTGTCGCGCCATCGGGTATTGTTGCATTATCGTCGAATTGATTATCGCATGTCTCACTTATCGGATCGAAAGTCTCACTGGTTGGGTCGAATTTGTTGGATTGTTGCACCGTATTTTCGGCATCTGCATGCCTTACCGTGATGCACCATATCTCTCACCTGTCGCCGTGTCGCCGTGTCGCCGTGTTAGGATCTGTATGTCGGGATCTAACTCTGCACAAATGAGACACATCTCTCTCTTAGAACAACACAGTGACATTGGGAACCTGCCAGCGAATAATGAAAGCTGCCGTGCCTCTAAAGTACACACTTCATTTGCTTCCTGAAGCACCGGGTGAAAAGGAGTTCGGTTCTGGGTCTTTCTCTAGATTGCGTATATTGCCACTAGCCGGCCTCGGGTTGTTCTATTTATTCTCGGAACCAATCTCCTCATCGCCATCGGCCCCGGTATAGTCCTCCATGACTCTCTTCACCTAGCTGTCCTCACCGGCCCCTGTCAAACGGGTCAACTAACGTAACGAGGCTGCCTGCCTGTGGCAAGGCTGCCTGCTTGTGGCAAAAGTGACGATAACGTCAAACAAGGCTGCCTGTTCGTATAGCTAGCTCGGTGGCAACCTTGCCACCTCACAGACCTTCATTTCCCTCTATAAAAGACCGACCTTTTCCCAACAGTTAGATAGAAAATCAAGAACTTCTATGATCCAATTCCTCCCCTCATTGAAGGTGACAGCCCCGGTCAACTTGTCGCCATAAATGACCAACTGCCAAACTTCATGACAGTGATGCGCCTCCATCTCTGGCTTGAATCCGACTAAGTTCGTGATGAGCCCCACGACATGGTCGTTTCGTTCCTGCTGCTCCTCCATATTGTCACGGTCGTGCTCGCTCTCGGGATCGCTCACAACCATTTTGGCCTTCAGGCCGGTCAGACCTTTTTTGATAGCATTTTGGACCGCGTCGATGAATTGCCCAAGCCGAGTGTCCCCGAGATTATCCTCTGCGATGTGCGCCAGAAATCGGTCGGGCGATCCCGGCGGGACGTTGGTAGCATAGTTGCCCACAATTGCAATTCTAATGCAACTTGCTAGGCTGCCAGTCTTAAACTCCTCGTCGCCTGAGCCAGATTCCCACTCGTCTATGCTAATTTCCTTGAGGTCATTAGTAAATACAATAGAAACTCCGGAATTCCGGTCGCTTACTTTCATCTTGGCTTTGTTCCACGGGTCTTCAGGTTGCGGTCTGGAGATCAAATGACTAGATGTTCATTTAGTGAGTATTTCCAAGGCTTCATCCTGGCCGTACTTACCTATCGGGTTGTGAGGGCGATATGAGGGTGCTGCAAATGTTTCCTCAAGGGCAGATGTCAGGAAAGGACGTTGTGAGGATGTTGCCAAAGTTTCTTCAAGTCAGGAAGTGGCTGAGAGAGAGTTGTGAAATTCTCCTTGGAGGCAGATGTGATGATAATGAGAGAAATAGCTGCAAACCCCGCACACAATAAACAAGGTCCATCTGCCAGGCCCTTATTTGTCGGCGAGGTTTATATTTGAGAGCTCTCATTTATCAACAAAATTCATATTTTACAAGCGGGCTCTCATTTGTCAATAAGATTCATTTACTAGGCCGTCATTTGCTAGGCTCTCGTTTGTCAACAAGGCTCATTTGCCGGGCTTTCATTTATTGATAAGGTTCGTTTGTCAATGAGGAGGTTTGACATACCAATACAGCATAAGCCTCATCTCCACCTGGAGTCATCTCCACCGAAAGCCTCACCTCAGGTTGTGCAGGGTAAGAGACTTCAACTGCTCAAAGCTGCTTCAACAACTTGATCAACATTCAATACCTCTCATAGAATAATAATACAGGGACTTGAAAACCGCTAACAATTGATGAAAGTTACTGCGCCTCTGCATGATCTACCTGAGCTATTAGACCCATATCAATCTCAGAAAGAGTTTGTTCATACCCCAAAATACCCAGGTAGGCTATGGGAGATGAAACAAGCAAAGCTCAGGCTTGTACTGGGAAAAATTTACCATCCTGTGGCCCCTCCAACCTCGATGGCGGGCGCCAAGAGTATAATCCCCACTGATGTCGGGCAAAGGCCCAAGGGCCTCTATTGGAAATAACCAGAACCCTATGGCTGTTTGAGGCGCTTGTTCTTGATTTCTATTAGGCTCCTTGATGACTTCATCTCCTTTGGATTTTAGGCATGCTGTCCATTGTTCATCTTGTTCCCGAACCCATCCAATCGCATCATCCCTAGTGGTTATTTTCGGATTGCGCTCTTTGTAGGAGCTGTAGCAGAGCGGCATACCCCTCTCAAGGCCACCACACAGGTGACCCCCACACCGTCCTCCATAGGCAACCATAACACGATAGTTAACCTCATGATCAAATTGAACTCTCCATTTTGCAAGCAAACTAAGCCAGACATAAACCGCTTCGCGTGGGTCGCACCACTCGACATACACCTGCTTAAGATATGTCTTAATAGGTCTAGGATCACATGATAGGCGGCTGAACTGAGGGATAGGAGCCATAATAGGGCGAGAACGATATATCTCCCCTTTCTTGAAACCGACCCTTTTCCCCTCACCCAAGAACGCACGCTCATTTCCACCTCGGTATGTAAAGATAACCTGCTTTAGTCTAGAGAAGACTTGTCGCTGAAGAGGGTTATCCTGAATGGGGGGTTCCAAATCTCTGTCAGGGCTTGCACGGTAATTGCGAGATTTTGACTTTTGAGTAAATAGCCGCTCAATATGATCTTTGGCGTATGTCCCGCATAGCGCAAGGTTGATGAGGCCGACATGCCGTGGGTCATGCGCCCAAAGTTTATGCGCAAAGTCGATAAAATGTCCCGATCCTCTGATTTCCACAGTATCCAGCTCAGGATGAAAATAGAGAGTCCCATCCTCTTTGACTTGGCCTTCCCAACTATACTTGCAGGGCAGCTGAACTCGGTAAAAGCGTGATGCAATAAATCGTGACTCGGAGTTGATGTGAAAAAGCTTGTTTATAGCATATCGCTCTGCTAAGACGATATCATATTTCTCATGGATTTTCTCCATGTCGGGAAGCTTATCCATGAGTGCAATATGGAGGAGACGTTCACATCTGAGTGCTAGCTCCCAAATCATCCGGCGTATCTCATAAGGAAGCCGATTGAAATGCGGGAAGTTGCCAGTTGACCCAAGTACTGGATTCAAGAGCAGCAAACGAGGGTGAGATGCGGGCGCCATTGTTGTAAGATGTTTCCGAAATAATTGAAGATGACAATGCGTATGAAGAGAAGAAGAATGTAAGAACTGTATTGCTTGTGGGAAAGAATTGGGAATTTAGACTGGTTTTACAGGGAACAGAGGACGTCGCTTTATAGAGAAAAGAAGGTGAGGGAAAAAGAAGAAGGCCCCATTGGAAAATGTTAAGGTTAGTGAATCACGGTTTGCCTTAACATGGAATAGAAGACGTCGCTTCATAGGGGAAGAAGAAGCCATTGGAAAAATTTAAGGTTAGTGAATCACAGTTTGCCTTAACATGGAACAGAAGATGTCGCTTCATAGGGGAAGAATAAGGCCTCGTAGGAAAACGTCAAGGTTGGTGGCTCACAGTTTACCTTCAGGTTAAGTATAGTGAAACCTTGATGGTCTGTAACATAATTTTCCCTTTTGTCCCAGACAAACGGCTGTGAGTTACTGCGAGAGTAAACTCGCACATAGGATTGTCTTGAGGTCTGCAGACGTAACGCATAAATCCATCGCAGCAGGTTAAGATCAATGTGAGTTGTCGGCGGGTTGTTGTGATGTTCCCGGAGACCCAGTTCGTTGGGCACTTCAAAGTAGGGATCAGCAAAAAACAATCTACCTAATTCTATCCCATTCCCAACAATCCTCGTGCGATGTTGAATCAACACTTCTTGCCCTCTTGGGGCCGGCCCTACATACTCATCCAACGGCCTATCATTCTTGATATAGGCCTGTATTTTCCCTCACTTCATAAGTGGACGACCTTGGCTTCGCTTTGCTGGTGGAAGACTTCGCTTCATGGTGGACGACCTGGGCCTCGCTTCTTGGGCAGGCAACCGCGACCTCTCTTTGTAAGATGCTATCAACACAGGTCTGACGTAGGGCTCGACGATCCAGGATGCCGTGTAGAATTGTCGATTGTTGCAGAATCGGAATAGTCTTGTCGTGCCTGTTGTGTCGCGGAATGGTCTGATGGTACCCCAAATTGTCGCCGCACCAGATCGAATTGTTGTCGCATCCCGGGAGTGAATTGTCATTGATGTATTGTCGAAATTAATTGTCGCATGGAATTGCGGCCTCAAATTTGACAGGCTCGACATTGTCGCATCTACATATCTCATGCATGTCTCATCCAGGATCTGCATATCCCACCTCTCGGATCGAACTTGTTGGATCGCACTACCGAGATGTGCGATAGAATAGACCGCGGTGACAGCCGTGTTAGATAAAAGACAACATGCCAACCTCCCAAAGCCGTCAAATGATCACAACCCAACACTCTAGATTCCATTGGTAAGACCAAAGACGGCGGTAACTTGGAGAGGGCCGGGTCGTTGACCAACCCACCTATCGCACTGCTGATAGCTTTGGCGAAATTGGAGACGGAACACAAACTGAATGACTCCAAGCTACCGCGAAATTTAGACGAACTGAAAGAGAAATGGCCTGGGCGCACGCCAAGATATTCACGGTCCAATTTCCTCCAGGATGTGCTGTTTAAAGCGGATTACGACCATGTCAGCAAGGTCACAGGATTGCCGTATCATTTCGGATAGTGGATCGCGAAGAAGACGAAGAAGAAAGCCGCGTTTCTATATTTCATTATCTAGAGGGCAACTTTCCCAGTTATCAGGGCCCTGTTTATTGCCTATCGACTTGCTTACGATGAATGTTCTTGGTGGTTGGGAAGTAATTTTTGTAGGAATTCTCACTGTAGTCAACAAAAGTTTTAGGTATTCTTGGGGTAATCTGAGTTTTGGGGGGGTTTGTGTTGTAGCAATGGGATAAATCAAGATCATCTTTGTCCAGCCCGAATGAGGTTCATCCGCGGTACATCATCAGGCCTAACATCCGTGGTATTTAGTTTCCCTGGCGAACTTCACGGCTCAGGTATGGTTTCCTAGCTTGTGCGTAGATTTCTCTCCCAAGTTAGTCCAAAATATCCTCTACTTCCTCCAAAATCAGTGCATTATCATCTACCAGGATAATCTTCTTATCTTCGGTAGCATAGAGGAGCGCCTTTGGGAGCGCCTTTGGGAACGCCTTTGGGAGCGTCCCACATTGTTCTGGTTTAAATAGGTAGAGGGGTGGGTAGATGAGAATGGTTTCCAAGTGTCCTTTAATATCACGTACTGTAGGTTATGTCTCGTAATGGTTTTTATTAGCACTCATTCTCCTCAACCAAGGTCTTCCCAACAGGATATCCCATGATGTATGCTTTCACAGTCGCCAGGATTCCTCCCACAACCACACGTAAGTAGACACACTGAGTGATATTATGAATCTGATCATTAGCCAGGCCCATTGCTGAGCCTCCAATAATAATACAATTAAAAAGGACAAAACTTCCAGGCATAGCAATTGTAACCATTCCCACACCTCCAATGCTCCCCTGAGCCCCCAATAATAATACAATTAAAAAGGACAAAACTCCCAGGCATAGCAATTGTAATCATTCCCACACCTCCAATGCTCCCCTAAGTCTCCTGCTTCTTGTGTTGAAGTTCAATCACTCCACGAAGGAACTTGATGGGAAGTTCATTCTCTGCTTCCGGCGCGTCTCGGAGAATCTCACGAGCGGTCAAGAGATAGGATTTCGAGAACTCATTCCACAGAATCTTTGTCGCTGTATCTTCCTGCAGAGGTTTCGGGTAGTACGGATCGTTGAGCCTGTAAGCGTCTACCGCTTGTGCAACGCCTTCATCATCCATCGTGATGGGTCGAACTTGGTTGAAATCAAGGAGCCAAATTGTATTTTTGCGGTGCCAAAAGTCTCCGTATTTCTTGGATCGAGGAAGGACAGTGGAATTAAATGGCAAAAGGCTAATCTCATCTGCAGTTTTCCTTGGCAGACTCTCGGTGGTGCTGCCTAAGACGAACTCAACATCTCTTGCATCCACTCTAGCCGCCCAGTGCATGATGCTCAAGGCACGTCCCATTCTAGAAGCCATGGTATTGACATCAAGCTTCAACTCAATCATTTGGTTCAAGTGAAGCTTGAAGTTTCGAAGTGAGAAGAACATTTGGCTACCTCTACCCCGAAGAGATCCGAGGTAGATTCTGACCAAACAGTCATTGTTGGCGCGGTCAGCCAAAGCCTTCTTCTTGCCTCGTTCAGCGCAATATTCCTCAATGAGAAGTTTGCGTGTGATCTGTGGGAGAGGTTGGATGCGTTCTGTAATAAGTCCATGGGTCGGGAGGTTGCAGACTGGGGCGGCAGCATCGGTAATGGCGGGATTTGCGTCCCAGAATTCTCGATTATCTTTCGAGACAAATCCCATGCATTCTGGAATCTTTACATCAGAGGAGCCAAATGCCTTGAACTTCTCCCAAATGCGGCTATGCATCATGAAGTCATGCCACAACTCATCTTGGTCGGATGCCTTCGCGAGTTTGATAACTGTCGATCGACCGTCCGGTGCAAAGATGGCGCCACATGCGCCCGCGCCGATCTTGCGAAAAATTGTCGTTTTTTGCTCTTGAGCCGCAGCATTCCGTTCGGCGAACGACGATGTGGTTGATAGAACGGTGGCAATAGAGAGTGCATGGCTTAGTGGATGTTGAGATGATTCGCCAGAGATGTGAGGGCGAGAAGAAGAAGGCACGTGCGACACGTTGGGCTCGTTTTGGGCAGTCTGGTCGATTGGTTCGAGGAGATGGAGCAACTTCATGCTTGCTGCTAGGTCATTCTCCATGGTTGGAGAAGTGGGAGGGTTGTACGACTCGGAGGAGGCGTTTTCGCGTCGGCGGTTCGACATAATGGAAACGTAAAAGTTGATGTACGTAGAATAGTTGAGTTGGATGATTTGAACAATGTTGTTTGAGCTTGAGACAAGAGGGAGAGTCGAGCAGTGGGAGGATCAAGTAATAAATACCTTTTGGTTTCCTGGCAGTAAGCTTTTTCGATTAAGGTTCCCCAGTGCATCAGCAGATTCTTTGAGAATTATTTTTAGGAAGGACTAAAGCATAGCTTAATAATATAAGGTGGCGGAAGGAAATCGACCACAAGGTTAAATCGGTCGTGAATGGGCGCGACGGTGTGTGATAACTGAAGAGAAATAAATTACCAAATGGACAACGTAGAGGTGCAGCAGAATACTGAAGAGTAAACAGGTCAAAATTGGTATTTCCAAGTGATATGTCGTGCTCTGGAGCCTTGCATCTTTGTCACCATCAGGCAACCTGGTGATAAAGGCTGAAAGGAAAACTTGTCTTGCTCTTGATCTCAGTCGTTGGTACAGTCGCTCACTGCGTTTCATGTAGCCATTCAGAGATTCGCTAGGCTCCCGTGAGAAAGCGTGAGCTTCAGCAATTAGGGCACTCTCTAGTAAGGGGTCCGCGTCCTTGAACGGGGCAATAAGCATCAACTTCACTTGTTCCCAAGACTGTTCAGCATCTTCCAGATCTTTGAACTAGTGGAGTGCCGGGCCTAGGAGTCCTACCTTGAAAACCTGGACGGTCACAGCATTCCTCATCGCTTCCTAGATACGGAGGATTGCGACTTCGGCCTCACAGTAAGAGACGTATCCCTGGGGGGTCCCATCGTCTGGGCGGCCTGAGTAAGTTCGATGGCCCAGGATGGAGTTGTCCATTGTGGATAAAGAAAACAACGGTTTCAGTGATATATGCGGGAGGGGTGATGATAGCTGGGTTACTTAAAGAATCAGATACGTAAGCCCAGCTGAGGATGAGGGGCGTTCTAGATTCAGGCTGAGGGCACTTCTCACACTTGGGAGCTGCAATGTCAAAGACTCTAGCCCGAGTACCAAATCGGTTCACTAGAGCCAAGGGGCAAGAGTCAGGAGAAGAAGGTTCAAGAGGGTGCATAGGCAAAGCTAGAAGGGACACGTTTCAGGGATGGAGGTGAGTTACAAAGGAGAAGAAAACTTAAAGTGGGATGAAATTTCCGAATAGCCTTAAACACGGTCAACAGTTTATGAAGATTTGTCACCAAGGTTCGTGGGGTTCCTGATGATTCCTCCAGAGAAAACCACAAGCCCTGCGAAATTTATCTAACTACTATCCACCGGTACTTTCCGCAAAACCTGCATGGAGCTTCCCAAAGTCCATAATTATAAGCAAACCCCATCCTCAAAGTTTCCGGTCATTCCTTTCCCGCGTAATTAAGGTGTCATTATAATATATAAATGACTTCACCCAAATGGGCTTACCTGGTTTGGGGCGTCTTGTCCAGGTTTTTCCAATGCCAGTCGACCACGGTCCACGATTATCATGTGAATTCAGCCTGGTTAGCGCTACGGGAAGACGGCCATGACCCTAGTGTGGTCTTCACAGGGAACAACCTTCAGGGGCAGTGGTTTCCAGATGGATTTTCGAACTGGGCTTGTACTTGCTCGCAGATCGGCTGGGCCAACTCGCAGATATGCAAAATGTAGCTCAAGGAGGCCGTTTCTCAAAGAGACAAAGCCATCAAATCCGTCCCATGGAGGACCCTAATTATCGATGGATTCCATAGTCATACATCACCTAGTTACGCACCCCCAATGGCATGATACCTCGCATGTAAAACACATCAATGAAGAAAAGTATTTCCGTTCATTATGTAGCTTATTACTCTGAAAATACCTAGATAGTTGTCTTTTTGTGTTAAGTTATTAAGAGCGATCAAAGTAGGTACGCGTAGATTAATATAATTTAGTTCACCACTGGCGCGAAGATATCTCCGCTCTTAACTATCATCTCGTCTTTGCAAATCATCGTTTGTCAAGTCAGGTTACAATTTTTATAATCAGTTCTTAATAACCCATACGATGAAATAATAATACCACCTTTTATGCATCTCTCTACACAACAGAGGTCAACGACAGGAGCAAACGGCACATGCTCCTTGTCAATGAATTAAGAAAGATCATGGAACTGAGTCACCTGAGCCTCAACGGTCGCATTGATCTTTACATTTTGGGGCTTGAATTTCTCGTGTCTTATTATTAAGAATTACTTTTCTAATAATGGTCTCTTGATCTATTTCTATGCCCATCAGGGAGAGGGCGTTACACGGCTATCGAATTTGTCCTTCATGCCTTGACTTCCTCACCCGCGATCTTGATCCATGAGATGGAATTATTGAGATGATTTGCTGCTCTGACATCCCCAGATCGAGCATGTGCCTCGAAGTTGTCAGCTCGAGCAGCTCGGCCACACAAGCGTCCAAGTTCACCACTGGTCATCTCATCCACAACCTCCTGGTACGTGCAAGGTCTTAAGAAACTTGACGACCCAGAGACCGCCACTATATCGAGCGTCCTTTCTGGTGGGAAGAATATGGTTCGTACCGATGCACAGGTCAATGAGTTAGGATATCACGTTTAGACTCGGGAAAGGGACGACACAACATACCTTGTCACCGTAGCTGACACATGTCTTTTCAGCAAGGAAAGGTGGCCCATGCTGCTTCATTTTCCGCAGAGCTTCTCTCGGCTTTTGAGTCAGAATCTAAACATGCTCCGATGCGAAAGTATCGGCGACCCGATAAGCCTCATCAAGATTGTCAACAACGATTACCTCGCCATGGTCCCTCCAGCTGACAGTGGCCAGGGCCTTGGTTGGCAAGTGCCCCGAGGTAAGCATTGACGTAGCGAACAGTCTTCTCCGCAACCTCTTGGGACGACGTGATTAGCACTGCGGTGGGTATCTCATCCATGCTCAGCCTGAGATACCAGATCGGTAGCGACAGTTAGGGGGTCAGCATGCTCATCAGCGACGATGAGGATATCAGTTGGGCCGGCAACGATGTCAATACGGGCTTTCCAATGTGGAACTCGCAAGTACGCATCATTCTCAGCAACCGGTCCCATTCAAAAACAACGCTTCCTGGCGACATATAAAATATCCTCGGAGGAAGCTATCACAAAGGGGAAGATCCGAGCTGGATTTTCGGGCGGATGAATTTGGCCTTTGGGATGTAGAAAAACCCGTTGGTGCGAGTGGTCATTACCGAACAACCCCCAACAAGTTGAGGACCTTCCCCCACATACCAAAGCGACGAAAGATTCACAAATAATGATACAACCATACACGCCCAAGAACAAGGTTGAGCCACAGGGCACAGCTTAAATCGCTGCAGAAGGACCTTGGTGGGACTGTCAAGGCAATAGGGCAGAAAAAACGGGTGATAAGATCGACAAGAAGAAATGCGATAATGGCAGAATTAAGGGCAAAAATGCACGCATATAGAGACTCAACTAGAGTCGCAGAAGCGCACAGGCAAGAAAGGCCGTTCAATATAACCCTCTAGCGGGCCTTTCCAACCCCGTGATGAGATAATCAAGGCCAGGCCAAAGGCAAAAGACAGCAGCAACGCCCAAGAGCGGCGGCGTCGTACGCACCACCCCAGCTCAGGAAGTTGCGGAACAAATTGAGGGGACGAATATATGTATAGCATGATTAGTAGATTCCGGGTGTATTAGCTAGTAATTTTCTATTATATTCGTGGACAAAATGTGGTCTCAAAGTCGTGGTGTTGTCTTGCGAGATTGCGCAGGGGGTGGGTCGTGACGTTACGGAGTAAGGGTTTTGGGCTGTTTGCTTCCATGGTAATTTGCCATGCCTTGTTCCTGGTTTCCGGAGAGTGAGGCGAACGGAATGGCTCCAGATGACCATTTGCGGGTGATGGTTCCGTGGAGAAGGAGATGCGACAAGTTGGCCCCTGATGACCAGACTTGGTGCTTGGTAGATCAACCTGGGTTCTCCCTGGTGCACTCTTCCTCGTCCAGACCAGCATCAGTTCGCTGCGGGGAGATAAACGCTTCGGGAACGTGGGCTCCCTCGGGAGTGTTGTAGCCCGTTGCGTAATACCCCTGCGGTGGACTGAGTGTTCGCGTTCTGCAAGGATGCCTGGCGTAATGGTCATCAGCGACCCGTCTTGAAACATGGACCCAAGGAGTCGTCTTCGTGTGCGGGTGTTCGGGTGATGAACCCTTAAGCGTAATGAAAGTGAACGCAGGTGAGAGCTTCGGTGTATCCTTGCACGTTAACCTTAGGCTGTTAGCTAAGATGCAAACTAGGGAAAAATAAAAGAGACATACTTGAGTTATAAATGTAAAATTCCAAGTCAAGCATTTTATATTGAGTGTCAAGGTAACTCGTCTTTCGATGGTGTACCTATCCCGCTGCTTTGAGGTAGCGGCAGTGGTTGGGCAGCCATGAGTTCCATAGCGGTCGGCAACTCTGGAAGTTTAAAGCAATAACAGGTCTGTGGTGCCCTTGAATGTTCTGGGCCGCACGCGCGCTCCGGTCTTCTTTCTAGGGCTAGGACTCCTACTTGGGGTCCTTGCAGTCAGGTATGTATACCTGGCGTCACCTTCAACCAAGAGGGTAGCATTCTGGAGCCCAGTGATCTCTCAGAGTCGTAATGGGTCCGGGTAATCTTGTTAAACTCCGTCGTGCTAAAAGAGTAATCTCCAGGATCATGGTGGGTTAGAAAAGTAGCGACGGGCAGTGTTCAACGAGGAATCCCTAGGAAGCGCAAGTCATCAGCTTGCGTTGATTACGTCCAGCCCCTTTGTACACACCGCCCGTCGCTACTTTTCGAACCCACCATGACCCTGGAGGTTGCTCTTTCAGCACATGATGGCTGATGGGGGCCCAGCTGGCTTTGGCTCTGCTTCGGAGTATTCTGGGGGATATTAGAAACGCGAAGATGAAGAAGTAGGGGGGTGAGGCATCAGCTTACCTTTCGCGTAGCCCATCTTGCTGATACTGGCGTTGGTGTTTCAAGGGACGTCGAGAGCGCGTTTAGCCTCTTATTCCTCCTTCGCTCCTCTGCTCTCCTGCAACCTGTAGGAGTATCGCCACCAGCGATCTGCGAATTGACGAACCAACTTTGATTGCCGTCTTGTGCTCGCCCATGATTCCCCATGTTTTATATTCTAGGAATCGGCGGCATAAGGGTTGTTTGCATGCTTCCGTTGCAATCTCCATATTTTATTCTAGGTTCTGAACGGACGGCACTCTGGTTTCCCCCTCTTCGTTCCCAGGGCGCTCCGTCGCCGCACCAGGTGCGGTTCAGGCGCCCCGAGAGGAGGACCATGCACGCGCAGCTTCAACCATGGCGGTTTCCGTAGCGCGGGGTTGCCCCCTGTTGCTCTTTCAGTAGGTCTAACCGACGGCCATACGCCCACAGAGCCCATCCGTCGACGGTAGGGGTTGCCTCCCACCTTCAGGCATATCAGGCAGATGTTCAAGCAGGTTTGCTGGAGTTGCTTCCGCTAAACCCACCCGCCGGCGAGACCTAGGCGAAGTTACCATTCCATGTCCTGGTTTTCGCAAGAGTGAATCCACTATTATTGAAGATGCTCTTTGCATAGCAAACCTGCGGGGAAGCAAGGACTATCAGCGGGGCGGTGGAGCGATGAACAGATGGTCAGATCGTCTGGTAGGGTTGTGTAGATGGAGAGATGGGGTCATGAACAGATGGTCTGCTACGTGGCCTGGTTGGTCTGTTAGCCGCCCCTTGCAAAGGCCTAGTGATGCAATTAAACGGATTTACTAAAAGAGCGAGTTTTATTTTAAACATGGTTGACCTAAGCAATAGATACCCTTGAGAAATTTAGTGGGTGGGTGCATGAGGGGTGCATTTAATGGACAATTTACAGCTGATCTACAGTTTCTAACGGTAGCGGAGACTCAAAACGGTATAATCAAAGTAGTAAGTTCTAGCAAATGTAGCCATAACCAAAAGATTAAAAAATTAAATTAAATTAAATTAAGAAGAAAAAACATGTCAAATTTAACAGAAAAATACAAATATTAAATATAATTAATATTAGAGATTTCTACTATTATTCGTACATAAGACTGAAGCAACTGCCTCCAAAATTAAGGGTTTAAGACTCCATTTTCGGAAATACCATACCCTAGAAATAGAGGCAAATGCTCGGAAGAGGAGAACTTGACGGGATCCCGTATTTTCTAAGAGCTATGGTCGTATGTGCTAGAAGTGGAGCTTAATTCAAGATAAGAAGGCTAACATTTAGACGATTAGATAATTCAAAAAGTAAAATTGAGCGCAAAAAACATACAACAACAGGGATTCGCTGGTCGTCACCGACCCAACTACTAATCCGCCGCTTCTCAGCTTGACTATGGGAGAGCGGACGGGATCCCGTATTTTCTGAGAGCTATGGTCGTATGTACTAGGGACGAGGTTCAATTTGGTAAAATATGGAAAAGGTTGCATGACATCGGCCCAGCTACCGATCCGCCGCTTTAAGAACCAACTTCATCCGGCGAGATGTAATACGAAGTGTCTCAACCGGCAACCCAATGCGAGCCTTGGCAAGGTGATGCCATTTGAAGTATAACTGCTGGTTGATACAGCTAAATCAACTCCAACTCGGCAATACTGAATCTCTTTGGGGTAGGGAAGACAACCTATACAAAGCAAAACGTAAAGCTTGACCCGCGTTAGGATGACTTTAGGTCGACATGTGTTCCAATGCATCCCAATATAGATCCTCGCCTCCGCTCGTGCCCCACAGCTCCTCAATGAGGGCGATAAAAGCCTTGACGATGCTGACAAGCCGTTGATAGAAAAAGTCATCCTCTTCTTGACCCATAGCGCAGGCTGCACAGCCCTAGCTCACGCACTAAGCGGAACCCCTACCCAGGATTTTCCTTACATCCAACGGTCCTCTTTATCAATGGCAACACGTGTAGGTACGAGAGACACGATGACCGCGGGAGGTGAAGACAAACCTGCGGAAACTATAGTTTTGGGACTCTACAATCTAGACCTTATCAATTCGCTGGACCACCTTCGTGGAGTAGCGGGAGGCGACCAGAGCGATGTGAACTGGATAGCCTTTACATGCAAAAGTGCGCACGTTCAGATACCTATTCTCAGAGTAAATCTATACGGTTCGGTTACATGAAGAAGCACAACGCGGGGAATCGTCCCAAGAATCTATTCAAGTTTGACGGCAGCCGGGAGACAAAAATACAGCAAGGGAATCTATCAGTATATTATCAGATCCGGCCGTTGTATTCCTCAATCTCTTTGTTCCGAGAGAGCCAGCTCCACTACCAAAGCGCAGAGAAGGCGCGTCGTCCCTAATATGGAATGGAATTGGCCTTCCATTCGGCCCGGCCCGAGTGGGGCGAAGTGGCACCTCGCAACCTCCCTGCCACGCCAACGCATGTTCACCAGGGTTTAGTTTAATATGAACAGTAAACTCGGTAAGTGACAGTGGCTCGCCTCTCTGGGCCATTCAATTGGTGGCGTGGGACGTAATCAATGCAAAGGTGACGGACGACTTTGCTCTTCTTGGGCATTCCTCGTTGAAGAGAAATGATTGTAATGCTCTATCCCCAACACGACAACTTAACAAGATCAACCTTTCCGTCAAGCAAGTATTCGATGGCAAATCTCAGGCG
Organism: Mariannaea elegans; assembly: GCA_930272665.1. Classification (NCBI taxonomy): domain Eukaryota; kingdom Fungi; phylum Ascomycota; class Sordariomycetes; order Hypocreales; family Nectriaceae; genus Mariannaea; species Mariannaea elegans. Next base: position 15,842 of record CAKNEU010000177.1, on the reverse strand, counting down.
CAACTTCGCAGCCCCCCAGGGCACATGATTTTTATTTTTATTTTCTTGCCTCAGGGTTTCTCCGTTGAGGTTTTTTTTTTTTGGTTATTTCGCATCTGAGATCTGCGATCTTACAACCCCGAGATTTATTACCCCCCCCCCCGCACCAATCACGTAACCTTCTTTCGCGCAATAACAAACCGTAGCTTTACTTCAGCGACAATTTAATTTCGTTACAACCTTTTATCTATAAAGAAGGCGACGACGCAGAGGTAGTCGAACACGCGGATTGTTGTCGGCTCAGATAGAACGCCTGCCTGTCGGTGGAGTGACCTGCTAATTCATCCAGCAGTCATCACCATCACATGATACACATCCAGCCTGAGAGCCCTAAATTCCCCCCAAATGAGGCAGCGGCCGGCCCCAAGTCATTCGTCCCTCTCGATTTTATCCGTAAGCCAGGCTTCTCCCTCTATCCTTGTCCCTTAGGTACCTAGTTAACATATCACTGCAGAAAAGGACTCTATCCTCGATAAGCTACTCACAGCCTGCTAGCCACTCCTCCTAAATGAGCGAGCCAAAATTATCGAATCATGCGAGGGCCTGGAGAACGCGTACAAATCCGCTGCGCGAATTCACGAGCAGTCTTCTATTCCAAGAGATTTGGAAAATCTCGGGAACCACTACCTCTGTTTCGTCAAATCTCAAAAGAACAATCATCTATATCAAGTCAGTGCAAGCAGGTTGGGTGGGCCTGTTGATACAGGCTTGGTGTGCGAGGGTGACGACGTTCTTGGAGCAGAGTGTACGGCGATAATCCACAAGTTTCTAAATGCAGGGAAGGGCAACTCCAAAGCTGTATTCTCGTTGATTGCTCTTGTTCCGGCTTCATAATTATGATTGCGGACAAAATTTATTGAGGAGTTCGGCTTAGCAAGACTGTATTTCTGCTGCTGTTAGTCCCAGGTCAATGCAACCAGGTCTCGCGCACGACGAGCTTAACTACACGCTCAAGCTTTTCTCGCAGTGAGCGCACCGCGTCACCACATGACTTGATATGCCTTCTACTAAGATCACCTACACACACGCTTCTATGTTCGCGGCGCCCCATTTTCACCAAGACGTTGAGCAATCAAGTTTTGTCGAGGAACCGAAGAAAATCGACCGGATCTTAGGCTAAATTCTGTTGTAGTACTACTGGTAGGAGACGACTTTCTCGTGACACTCGATCCTACATGCTGCGTTAGTTCGCACTTGAAGAGACATATCAAAAAAACTGACCCATGATCCTCGCGAAGTACTCGCATCAGTGGCTCGTTAATGCTCTCGTTCATTGGCGCAAGAATTCCTTTCTCAGAAATAGTGCCATCAAGTACTAGTTTAACAGCTGTTTGAGCGATAGCATTAGCATTTCCCATACTGTCATTCAATGGCACAGTGAACTTGCCAATTGCACAAGGCGTCCCGACTAAACGGGACATGGCAAAATATTTCTTGGGGTCGCCATTCTCGCACAGCGTCGACGTGCGCGTCTCGCGCCGGCCGTCCTGGTGCTCGATGACAAACTTGTGCTGCAGCATGACCAAATCGCGCTCCCCCTCCTCGTACTGCATCTTCTGCTCCAGTGTCGCGCACAGGGTGTCCAGAGGGTTGCCCCTGGGCGTGATAGGCTCCTCTGAGAACAGGCCGAGCCATTGTAGCCCGCTGAGGATGCGCTGCTGCTCCTCAGGCGAATCGAACTTGGCCGTGGAGAGGATTTTGGCCTCGAGATCCGCGGCGCTTGCCGACGCCGCGCTGATGATGGCCTTGGTCGCCTCCTGCCACGCGATGGGCTTGGTGAGCGCGTCGAGCGGCGTGTCCTCGAGAAAGCCGAGGTCTACCAGCACGCGCACGAATTGTGGGAAGCCCTGGTACCGTAGGGTGCCGCGCACTATCGTCTGGGCCTCGGGGATGTTGTAGCGTTCCTTGTAAGTCGTCGAGTCTCGGTTGGGGTAGGCCACGAAAGCGTAGCCCGGGTAGATGAAGTAGGGCTTCGCGGTGCCCATCAAATCTTTGCCTGCCACCTCCACCACCTTGCCATCCTGCCACCACTTGCCCGCGTTGCGCAACGCCAGTAGCACGCCGCGCGACGACCAGGAGAACTTGTAACCGAGCGGGTTATCCGAGTTTTCGGCCGCTGGCAAACCACCGCAGTAACTTTTAAATTCAAGGATTTTGCCGCCCGCTTGGTGCACCTCGTTGATGGTCTTGATGGCGTATAGATGGTCGATGCCCTTTAGTATTATCATGGTTAGTTCCGTACGTATGGCACTAGCTTGTGTGGCAGGGGAGAGCGAGCAATGGGCGATCATGCGTAGCCTCGCATGTGCTGTGTTCGATTTGTAGACTGAGGGGTTCTGTGCGTGGAGTAACTCACTGGATCCAGCCCAATCTCGTTCATGACGGTGATACCCGCCGCCTTAGCCTCCGCGTCGAGCTCCATCATGGCGGGCGACACGTAGCTAGTCGTCACGACATGCTTCTTGTTGCGGATGGCTGACTTGATCACCGCCGCGTGGAATGTGTAGGGGATCAGGCTGATAATCAAGTCGTGCTGGGCGACGGCGGCGTCGAGGGCCTGGTCGTCGGTGACATCGATCGAGACGGGGCTGGCGAGCTTGACGCCCTCGGCGAGCTTCTTGGCGGTATCGACGGTTCTGCAAGCTATATGACGTCTGGTCAGCAGAAGAGGACCCTGGTTAAGCAAATACGCAGCAATAATCGAAGAAGAGAAGACGAAAGAACGAATCGCGAAAGCAAGCTGCTAGCATACCGACTGTCACGGGGATCCCGGCCTCGCTAAGGATATCCAACGTCGGCCGTGCGACGAAGCCCGCTCCGAGCAGGAGTACCTTGCTATACACGCGTGAAGGATTCACATTAGCAATGCGCATCTCTAGTTAACGGAAGTCTTTGTAGAGACTTACTGTTCAGAAGCCATTTTGATAGACTCTGCTTCTAGATGACGACCTAGGTATGGAATATACTGATGATCTAGGGACTCTATAAAGGAAGTGAGCCCGTTTTTGGAAAGCTGTTGTAGGGTGTAAAGGCGGGGAGGAAGCGAAATCGGAACCCCTCAATTGATGAAAACCTTGCCAGCGGACTAGGGCTTAGGGCTTCTGTCGGACACGTGACTGTTCGAGTATTACAGCCAGAGTTGACATAAGGAATCAATTCACAGATAAATTAGATGTATTGATAAAAAGGCTTCAAAGATGTTCACTTGATTCAAGCTTCCTTGTCCAAGCTGTTCTTGTTGCTTGGTGTCTGAACCTCCGGCTCGAACCCCTCATTTATTGATTTCTATGGCGAGACCACCCAAACCTGCTGACTCATTTCGACAGCTCCTTTTTCGGAGGGGGTGGTGTGGGGTGGAAGGAGAGCGGGGTTCATTTGGTGAGGGAGTAGCGTTTTTTAGGGGCGGCCGGGCAATCTCTGCGGAGTGGCAGATTACTAGTTGTAACAACCGGCGAATACCAGCTATTATAAATGAATAATTCTTTTCCTTTTATTTTTCACAGTCCTTTTTTTTTATTTTTTTTTTATTTTATTCTTCAAATAAGTAGTCTTCTAACGCTCATTTCAATACTTCACAAGTTCTCACTTATAGCATATTATTAGTTAGTGGAAAAGGTTCTTTTGACTCACCGGCGAGCGAGGACGTCAAGGTTCGTCGCGGTAACCTTCCCAAATTGCCGGCGGTATTTCCTCACACACACTAAATAGCTCCGTCCAGCTACCGATGACCGGAAACCGGAGGAGCGGCTGCAGTTCGAGCCAAGATTCGGCTAAACATCGGCTTAGAAGCTTTAGATGTGTTGTGTAATTCACACGACTAAGCCAACGGATCGATGATTCGGTCAGATAAATGAAAGATGCTTAATTCTTCTATCTACCTGGGCTGAAAGGCTTCCTATTTATCTTACCTAGATGCCGAAGGCCTTCGGAAGAGGCTGTATCCGGTCTCAAGCCTCGCGACCTCCTTGTCTCAGGCTATCTAGGTTACCTTACCTAGGTCCCGGGCAATCCCGTACAACAAGATGAGGAACCCCATCAAGTTCTCCCCTTCTGAGCATTTACCTCCATTTCTAGGGTCTTGTGTCTCCGAAAATGGAGTCCCTAATCCTCAATTTTGGAGGCACTTGCTCCAGCCCACCCACCACCACAGCATTCATACTACTTTCTTATTTTAGTTTTCCGTTTACCAACTTGCTGACCAAACTCCAGGCCTACATACCAGCAACTGCCAATAATAGCTACTATTATATAAAGATTAATTTTTTATTAATTATTTTGTTTTATTTTTACTAAGTTTTATTTAATTTTCTTTCTCTTCTTATTTATTTTATTTTATTTTATTTTTATTATTAATACACTAACTATCTTATCTTACTACTAATCAGAAGTCGCAATATCCGGTTCCTTGGTATCAGTTGTGGTCTCAGTCTGATTCGGCTTCCAACTCATAACCTTCACACCCTTCCCAGGGAGAATCGGGTTCCCATTCCCAATCCTCATCAGTCGCTTCAGCCGCACCACAGATAGCACCAACGCGTGCCAAATTCCATCGCATTTCAAGTTGTCACATAATAGCTGCATCCGACGGTGCCATCGGCTTGCCGCCGGCTTCCCGCCGGCTTGGCCGCCGGACCATAGGCATGCCGACGGAAGCTAACCCAGCTAATGACCCTGCCCTAACGAAGGATATCAACTATCCCGACTATAAAAGACCTACCTTTTTCCTTCCAATAGCTAGAAATCAAGACATTCTATGACCTCAATCCTCCCTCTTGTTGTGATACAAGTAATTCCCAACTTGGAAGAAGATTCGGGTCATCTGCCCTAATTCTAAACTTCTGGCCGGACTTGATCGGCCAACCGCTCACACGATGGGCTAGCCTGTCGCCCCAACTGACGTCTCGTAAACCTGCCTCGGTGATCATATCGTCATTGAGAATCCGTGTCATCGGTTTCAAGCCCGATTTCTTGAGCCAGTGGAACTCAATGACAACTTCATCTTTAGAACAGCTGACTGGCTTGAATGCACACATGCCTCTTGCATCCCAATCTGAATGGATGTGCGAATTCAAAGATAGTCGGTTTTGTGGTGTTTCCACCAGATCCTTGATTGACTTTTTCCATTCTCTTACTTTTTCTCTGCCCCAGAATACACTTAGGGCTCGCCAGGGCAGAAAGAGGTCAGATGCAGATTTTGTAATTGCTGCAAATGGGAAAATATGAGCGCCTTGGGGGTTTGGGAGCCCTGTAAGAATACAGGCATTACCATCCCGTTCAAGCGCAAGATCTGTAGCTACTTGAGCTTCTCGGGGCCTAGCGGTTCTTGGTGTCCCTAGTCGGCTAACTGCTTTACCTAGGACTAGTAGAATAAATGTCAGTCAATCTTATAAAGCCACAATAAAATAAAGACATACAGATTTTGAAATGTGTCATTTTTTCGTTCTCCATCCAGGTCACAAAACTCCAAAGTGGAGCTACAACCTCATCGTATTCATCATCTTTGTGCCTTGCGATCTCAAGACATTCCCTAATTCTCCGATGAAGCTCTCGAAGAATAGGAAGAGGAGCGACCATGAAAAATGCCAGAGCTGTTGCAGTCAACGAGCCAGGCTTCTTTAATTCCCTATGTGCATGAAAAATTGCACATCTCTCTTCAACATCTGTAATATAGTCGACAGTGTTTTCTTCTAGAAGGCTATCGAGCATGAACGCCCGAAGGGTTCGCCGCTTTGATTCCGGAACAATAGCCAGATATTCATCAATGCGTTGTTCCTGCGCAGAAGGACCCGTGGTATCGGCAAAAGGATTGATGGAGGCCATTCTGAAGGACTAGGATAAAGTTAGTAGGGATGCGATGCGATGCGATAGTGGTTATAATGTGAGCAAGAGGTTTGAGTCTTGTTTTTGATGGAGAGGCGACGAGAGGGGTGAGGCGGAGGCGGAAGCGAATGACAGCCGAAGATACGGCCGGGAGATACTTACAGAGATCTTCCACAACAGGGCGGAACGGCGAAACAGCGATGATGAGCCCCACGACGGTAAACAAAGAACAGAAGATCTGCTACGGCGCCAGCGGTAATATAAAATGAAATGGGTTGCAGTGGCGTTCGCAACGTGGAAGAGAGAAAGATCTTGGGGAATTGTAGGATGTTAAGAGGAAGAGAAAGAGATAGAGATTAGTGGTAATACCATTTCATTTTATGGCAGGAAGACAGGAAGAGAAAAACGTTTGGGGATGCAGAATTGTTGGCGTCATAAGACTTAACCTTAACCCAACTCCTACGCATTCAAACGCTACTTACAATAATGCAGATTCCAGTTAAACAATAAATAACAATGAAAGTTTTATTAATTTACTTTCTATCTAGTTTATTTGGAACAAACCCTACTCATAATGTAGATTCCAGTTCATTTATATATAAGTAATAAATATAATAAAAATTTATTAATTTGCTTTCTATTTAGTTTATTTAGAATAAATGCTACTTATGATGTAGATTTTAGTTTATTTACATATAAATAATAAATATAATAAAAAAATTATTAATTTACTTTCTATTTAATTTATTTGGAATAAACCCTACTTCGTGTTATCGCACTTATGTCTAAGCTCTTCATGAGGGCAAGGCATTGATCTGTATGGTGAAGATGGGACGCGAAAGACGGCATATGAGCGAACCGAGTCGGATCAGGTTTTACAGTGGTTCCCAGAAGAGTTGCGAGACTTGAAAGGAAGAGGTAAAGTTGGAGGAAGCCAAAAAGACAACGATGAGCGAAAGTGAGTTCAAGGAAGTCATTGAGTAGAGCAGCATTCAATCTCAAACCTTTAATATTATTCATTCCTACTTAGAACTAAAACAGAAAGCTCGCCACTGAGCGACACAGATTATAACAAGCCTTTGGTTGGCAGTAGCGCTCTGGTTGAGTCGGTCATTGGCGGCGGATGTTCCTACTTGGGATGTCGCAGCCCTGGATTCTGCCCTCTACCTTGCCCACCGCCTCGCACGCTTGGCCTGCCTGCGATGATTCGTTTGTGGTTGATGCTAGCGCCGATTAACTGTGCGAAGCGTTGTAGCAACAGAAAAAGAACCCGATCTGTCGGCATTGGCCAGCTTGGGATGTCGCAGCCCTGGATTCTGCCCTCCACCTTGCCCGCCGCCTCGCACGCCTAGCCTGCCTGCGACGATTCGTTTGTGGTTGATGTTGGCGCTGATTGGCTTGGCTTTGGGTTCTTGAGAGCGTTTGGGAGCTTTCCATATTCTGATTGGCCGGCAGTGGGACCCTGAGGTGGTTGAGGTTTGTGGACATGCCAGCGTTTGTTAAAAGATGAGGTCGATTTTGTGGTCTGGGGAGCGACTGAGAGGGGGCAGGCAAACCACCACTGTTCACCCTTGCAGGTGCTTGAACTTGACTCTGAGAGACCAATTGATGGGGAGCCGCTGTAAGTGGAGCGATGGAGTCGGCCTCCTGGCCTGACATCCTATAAGCCATGTGCGAGCGAGGTAGACCTGAAGATGTTGTACTCATCAGATTCGATTGTGCGACTTGAATCGACGCTGAATGTTGAGCAAACACGGTATTATTCTGTAGCCGCAGCCCTGTAGCACGCTGGGAGTCTCTCCCACACATCTCACAGGAACAACGGCGTACAAGACAAGACTGAGTAACCGTGGGGAAGTTCTGTAAAGCCTCCCCTCCGTCAGTGGCATGGTGTTGGTTTGTGGAATTCATCGTGTAAATGAGAGTGTAGGGGTTTTGATTTTGGCGGATGATTTTCTTGGTTGGTTGGTTGGGTATGGTGAAGAAGAAAATAATATAGCGCCTTTGAGCGACGGGAGCGAAGACTAAATACCCCTTGACAGTGGCTGTTTTTTGCTTCCTCTTTTCTGTTTTCTGCTCTCTGTTCTGGAGTCGTCAAATCATTTCTGGACTTTCTCTATGGTTAGATAGACCCACCCTTCTTTTCCTTCGATTACCCTTGACCGTGTTCTGCTTTCGGTACAGACATTACTGGACTTTGGACGTAGTCAGATAGATCCACCCTCCTTTACTAGAAATTTCACAAATTACAAACCAGGGGTATGCCGAAGAACTGGCCTGGCTATTTGTGCTGCTTGCTTTGCATGTTTGTGGCCTGCACTAGGGGTTCTACAGAGCAGATTTCCTGCCCAATGTCATATCGTTCATAGCGCGGGGGTTGCGGTGACCATTCGGAGCTCTCAGACTGGACTGTGAACCAGCAGCCAACAAATTACGTATGGCTGCGGAGGTGTCGAACTAGACCTGTGAACCAATATCCAACAGCTGACTACCAACAAACCAATGAGACTACATGTCAGCTACGGAGCTAGACCTGTCGGCCAACGGCCAAGCAACCAACACACCAATGACATACCAAGTCAGGCATTGTCGATACCCACAGACAAGCAGCGTGTGGGCTTTTACGTCTCTTAGTGTAGCAGGAAAGGAGCTATGCCAAATTGGGGTCCCCCTCGGGGGGAACTCAATTAAGTTATTTCTGGAGAGAGCTCGGAAGTAACGGGAAGGAGCTATACCAAATTGGGAGCCCCTTTAAGGGGCGCTCAATTAGGTTAGCTAGGTTTTCTCCGAGCTAACATATTGAGGCTTACAGGATAAGATGCATTATATGGGATCACCGGATTATAATATACCGGAATATTCCAGTCTGCCGAACCCAAAATCCCTTGTCCCATGTTAATTTGGGCAATGGTGTAGATGATTTAGGTAAAAATGTTCCAATAGTTCCCTGGCAGAGTCGATCGCATTCTCATTTTACTGTAAGCAATCCGAAGGGCAGTAGCTTTAATTGCTTTTGTTTGCCTTCTCCCAATTCGATCCTATGACAACATTGCCTGATTCGAGCTCTTACAATCTCCTCTCACTTCCTGGCTATGTGTGTTAGGGCGTTGGTGCTAACATACAAATGTCCTAGGTGTTTCTTTTGGCAGAACTCTTCTCAATTCTGTAAGCCGCAACCTACTTTACAACGATTTCTTTTGCCCAAAACCTTTCGCTTTGGCACAAGATGAAATATCTCTTACTTCTTAGGTTGTATTTCCATTTTTTTACGCTTGAGCAAGGGGTTAAGGGCTTTTAAGCCAAGAGCTCACAATGCAGACCCCCAATATTATCCCCCCCACTGTATCCACAGTCTAATCCTAGCGGTTACTATGATGTCCAGAGCGCCTATGAATACGCTGGACCTCATCCTTTCGGCCCGCGTGATCATAGCTCTCAGAAAATACGGGGTCCCGTCCGCTCTCCCATAGTCAAGCTGAGGGGCAGCGGATCAGTAGTTGGGTCGATGAGGACCAGCGAATAAGGGGATTATATTTCCGCAGCGATCGCACTATTTATGAACATTCACGCCTTAACTATTGGTGACCGCACTCTGTAGACCGGGTCGAGCATTTCCGTCTTGTTCGACTTGGTGGAGGGATGTTCTTGTACACGGAATGAATACTTTCAGGTCTCAATATTGTCTTACAATGGGGCTTCTTGGTCTTGGAAGGTTCAATTACGAAGAAAATTCGTGTTGACTGTCCTCCATCAGCATTGACGAAGCAGCCGATTCTCGCTGATCTGAAATACTCCTTCACAGTGAATGCATAAGCATGTTGTTAACTTGCTGACTTATACCGTCGGCCTATGTAGCTAATTTTCTCCGGTGTGGAACATGCGGGCTGCGACCTGGAAACAACATTCATGGACATATTGTATGCTGCTTTGGTGTGAACCGTCCGGCAAGAACGATTTATTTATCCGCAGCCATCAGCCTCTGTCTTAACGTAAAAATAAGCACGAGCCCAACGAAATTTCCACTGCCAAATTGGTTGATGTTTTCTAACCAGATGTCACAGATCACAAGGTAGCAACGCCTCAGTCCCTTCCAAAATTAAAGCGGACTTACAAGGTAGGATCAGAATGACCAACAGCGTATATAGCTACTGAGCACCGTGAAAAAGGCTGCGATTACCTAAAAGACGTAAAGTTACGTGCGTCCGCTCTAAGAAAACTTCATCGCCAGTACACGACCCGAGCGACAGCCGATAGCGACCGTTGATTCCACCACAGCCGATTCCGACGCTCGATATTCTGCAGGTAGCCAAAGCAAATTCTTTTCATCTTTGACAATCCATTTACCGTCGGCGCTTATACCCCAGCCAAAGTGTCTGACGCCCCGTAAGGTTGCGTCAGCAAACTCATCATCGGTGGCAGGCGGTAGTTGTAGGGGATCTAAGTTTAGAAGTCCAATGTTGGTAGAGAGTAGAGAGTTTTTCATCAGATCGAATGAAAGGTGGGTAATTGCCCGGCCAACTTCAAATGTCTGCTCACACATACCCATTGCTGTATCCCAGATCTTGACCGTCTTGTCTCGCGACCCTGAGACGAGCCGCTGGCCATCCGTTGATAATATAACCGAGCTCACTACGTCGCCATGGCCCCTGAGCGTCTGGACGCATGCACCTGCTGCTATATCCCAGATCTTGATCGTCTTGTCGCACGACCCCGAGGCGAGCCGCTGACCATCTGCTGAGAATACGATGGAACTTACCCAGTTGTCATGGCCCTTTAGTGTCTGCGTACATGAACCCATCGCTATATTCCAGATCTTAATCGTCTCATCCTCCGAACCTGAGGCGAGCCACTGGCCATCGGCTGAGAATGCAACCGATCTTACTGAGTCACTATGGCCCTTGAGCGTCTGCTCACATGTACCTGCTATATCCCAGAGCTTGATCGTCTCGTCGCACGACCCCGAGGCAAGCCGCTGGCCATCCGCCGAGAATACAATTGAGCTTAGCCAGTCGCTATGGCCCTTTAGTGTTTGCTCACATGTACCAATTGCTGCATTCCAGATCTTGATCGTATTATCAGCCGAGCTTGACGCGAACTGCTGGCCATCTGCTGAGAATACAACTGAGGTCACCCAATCGCTATGGCCAGCAAGTATCTGTTCGCATGCACCTACTGTTGTATCCCAGATCTTGACTGTGTTGTCGAATGATGCTGAGGCGAGCCACTGGCCATCTGCTGAGAATACAACTGAAAACACTGCGCTGCTATGGCCCTTAAGTGTCAGCTTGCATGCACCTGTGACTGTATCCCAGGTCTTAACCGTCTCATCGCCTGAGCTCGAGGCAAGCTGCTGGCCATCTGGTGAGAATATAACCGAGCTTACCACACCAACATGACCCTTAAGTGTCTGCCTGCATGCGCCTGTTTCTGTATCCCAGATCTTGATCGTCTTATCCTCTGAGCCGGAGGCGAGCCACTGCCCATCTGGTGAAAATACAACCGACCACACCACACCACTATGGCCCAGGAGTGTCTGCTTGCATGTACCTGTAGCCATATCCCAGATCTTAACCGTATTATCTTCCGAGCTTGAAGCAAGCCACTGGCCATCTGGTGAGAATACAACTGATAATACCAAGTCGCTATGGCCCTTAAGTGTCTGCTTGCACATATCTATTGTTGTATCCCAGATCTTAATCATCTCATCGCCTGATCCTGAGGCAAGCCACTGACCATCTGGTGAAAATACAACTGACCATACTACATCATCATGGCCCTTAAGTGTCTGCTTGCATACACCTGTTGCTATATCCCAGATCTTGATTGTCTTATCACCCGAGCTCGAAGCAAGTCGCTGGCCATCCACCGAGAATACGACCGAGGTTACCGCATCGCTATGGCCCTTGAGTGTCTGCTTGCAGGCACCCGTCGCTGTATTCCAGATCTTGATAGTATTGTCGCCCGAGCTTGAGGCGAGCTGCTGGCCATCTGCTGAGAATATGACCGCGCTTACCCAGTCACCATGGCCCTCGAGCGTCTGGACGCACGCATTCCAGTCTGATTCCACACTCGGCTTGAGCGTGATCCAGTCCGGCTCTTCTTCTTCAAAGAGCTCTCTGACAAGGCTGCGGGTGGGACTAAACACGAGTGCGGATGCATAGACCTGTAATGGAGCAACCTCAATGGCCTGCTTGTGAGAAAGAATAAAGCGGCGCGCATCTCGAAGTAGTTCCGTTAGTTGTTGCGCTTCCTTGAAATTCTGCTAATATGTTAGACTGTCTTCAGTTTGTACATTAAATTTATAACAAACTCACCACTAAAGCTTCAAGCTTCTGCACTGCTATGACCCCTTCGGACATGGTGCGCAACAAACCGAGAGATTCTAACCAATATAGATACTTCTTTCGAAGGAAGTCGTGGACGGTCCCCGCGTCCTGTAGGTCCTTGTCCTTCATCTTCTCCCAGGGTTCCGAGTCATCGAGATGGTCTACCCAGAACACGCAGGAATATCGTATCGAAGCCAGTGGGTCAGGATTGGGCGGCGAGACCTGATCAGTGGGAAATCCTGCGACGTTTAAGTTGTAAATATCGCGTCGAAGGGTTTCTGACAGTGCCCCTAGCGACCTCGAGAAGAGGGCATGGTGCTGATGCGAAATACCAGAAGGAAAGAGAAATGGGCTTGAGAATAAAAAGTCCTTAGCCGACTGATGAATGATGTAGACGACATTGTCTCTAATTGTCAGGAAGGAACCGCACATGCTTGTGATCTTCGAAATATGGTCAGTCGATTTCTGAATACTGGACGGTAAACCTGAGAGCGAGCCCAATTCCTCCAGGCTAAGTGGGCGATAGGCTACGGCAACTGTCGATAGAACGTGTCGACACATTTCGGGGTTCCGACGCCCCAGGTTTTGGATATGCTGTATCATTCGATCGTATAGAGCTTCCAAGCCAGAAGGCGTCTGTTCGATGACGTCAAGTACGTCCCAAATATCAGTGCTTTGAAGCTCCTGGCAGACCAGGGCCACCCAGAGAAACGTGCCGTCGGCATTTGAGGTTAAGTGGTTCTCGACAGCATCCCTTGTTTCCTCGTCATATTTTTTATGGCGTGTCAATTGATCCACCTTGTATCTAATGAACGTGTTAACAGCCTTGGAGATTGAGTTCTTGTTCAACTCAAGGTGCAGCCTGACTTTATGCTCTGTATTGTCTAGTTTCTCCTCAATGTCCTGCCAGTTGCGACTGGACACAATCCACTTAACTCGAGATGGCTTGGCAATTAAGTCGAGAAGCTGAAGTCGATTCGTTTTGCACTCGTCGAGGGCATCAACAATCAGGATTGCACCATCCAAGCTTGGGTCATTGAGTATAGCCGCAAGAATCTTAGATAAAGCTTCCCAGGCATTCCCATCCTCAAAAAGCTGCTTACCTGCATGGTCGTACTTGTTCCGAACATGCAAGATGAGCGACGGCTGTTGGTCAACGAGAAGGTAGATCAGACCGCGCAGCACGGCCGTCGCATTACTCAGTCGTGCCTCGGTGGCCTGGCAGAAGAAATAGGATAGGCGATTGTTAGGTTCCTTCTCCAGCTCATCGATGATGCCGCATAGCAGCATTGTCTTGCCCTTACCAGGGTCGCCTTTGATCCAGAGCAGCTGACTCTGTGGGTCGTCACGCCATTGCTGGAAGTCGTTATGATCAAGAATCCAGCGGTACGAGTCCCTGAGCAGGCCGCCCTTTGTATCTTGGATGCGCGTTTTATCATCGCGCGGGTCAGTCTCGCGCAAGTCTTTCAGGCATTGCTTGTCCCTATCGTCTTGGTGTCTCTTTTCCTGCTGTTGTGTTTGGTCCTGGATGGCCGAATGGATGTCTTGGAGATTCATCTCTATAGCGCTTGCGGCATTGATGAGTTTTTGAAGTTGAATCTTGCTCTCTCTGGTATTATATTGTTCCATGTCTCTTTGCACGGAAGCCTCAGCTTCCTGGATCTCGTTGAGCTGGCCAGCCCAGTCGTCAATTTTGAGCATATCTCTTCCAATAACAGCAGCCCAATTCCGGTAATAAAGGCAGACACTCTTTATCTGATATAACAAAAGTTTCTCGTAAAGCTGTATGATGTGCTTCTTCAGTTGAGCTTGCAGTCCCGCGGAAGATTGCTCGGCCTTATTCTCATCGAGAAGCAGGGACACCAAGTTCCAGTACCACTCCATTCTCGACAGGACGTAGGCAATGCCATTGCGGTTGTCGCATGCCTCGGTAACTGGGTTCGAAAGGATCTATTATCTGTCAGCGGGGGGATCCTCTACCGCTCTCTCTTCAGTTGGAAAAGCTGATCACACTCACCTCTAGTCCAAGGCAGACGCCGACCCAGGCGACAGCGGCTTCAGGAGCGGCTTGTACCGCCTTATCCACTATTCCCCTCACTGCTTGCACTGCTTGCAAGCCTTCATTGATATCTCGCTTGATGGACGCTGACTTCTGCGTCCGGTCCAGTCCTTCCTGGACCAACTGCTGCATTTGGCGGCATCGTATCTCCCGAGTCCTTCCTATCTCGTTTTCGGTTGATTCGGAGGTAATAAAGCTGGAGTCGTTTCGGCGAAGTCCAGCTGATAAGATCTTCTCGTACGCTTCAACCACTTTGGGCTCGCTGGCTTTCAGCTCATCGTAGGCCTGGTTCCAAAGTCGCTCTTGTAGACTCGGCAGCGGCGAGGTGTCGGAATCCGTCGAGGTAGGTGGAGAAGGCGTTGGCTGAGCTGTCGGTCGAGTGGTTTGTTGGGACGCAGACCGAGACGGAGTTGGCGAAGGTGTTGGTAGTGACGGAGCCGAGGCGGATTCTTGGGGAGCGGCTTGCAATAACCTTCTGGCCTTGAATTTCGCTCTCTCAATCAACCTAGGCGCCATCTTCAGAGAGGACACCTTGGCCTTGTTGCGTGATATGACGATATCAGCGAGATGGCATATCAGCGAGATGGCTTCTGCTCCTATTGATGAGTCGGGATGACAATGGAGTGTCACTACTGACAACTTGGGCGGCAACATCTATGCGGGATTTCTCGTGCGGGGAGGGGGGGCGTCAGCAGCTGAAAAGGACCCCCTGTAGCTCGGCGCAGCTTGTGAGGCCAATAGGCCCGCCGAGTAATTTGATGTGCAGTTGCGCCAGCTCAATCGCAAGAGCTCCATACCGTTGGAAGTGGAAAGTTCAAGGCAAAACAGGCGAGAGTGAGAGAGGTGAGAACACCGGGCACGACTTAAGTTTGCGTCTACGGTCGGCTGAGAGATCGCGATCTTGGTATTGCCAGTTGATTCACCGAAGAACTTACCATTAAAGAGGCTTAAAGTCTCTATACAACCGATTACCATATTGTTACTCCCAAGGTCCCTTGATCTACCCGGCCTGTTAAACACGCAAACGGGCTTGAAGCTGTCGCGGACTCCCCACATAACGTGCGGCGTTCGAACATTGCGTGCCTCTTACCCTAGAGTGATATGGCATTGTTTGCGGAAACACGACCGCTGGGGTCGCGTGCTAGAAGTTGCCTTGTACTCCGTTTCTGAACTAAGAGGCTTACTGATTGATTGATTGATTGGTCAATTGATTCCGACTCGGTTTCAGCTTCGTGATCATAGCTCTCTACCCCCCCCAGAACAGAGGATAGCTAACTGCTGGTGCAGTAATGCCCTGGGTATGTCCGATAGTGTAAAATATAAAAATAAAGAAGAAATGAGCTAATTTCTACAGGTACGTGGAAATATGCTCAAAAGTAGAGTGTCATACTTTTTCACGACTTGCAGCCGAAACTGAACATCAACTTAAAAGTCATTAATAATTGTTGAACGGAGTATTCACCAAGAATTGCGCTGCGGATTGATCACTCACCCACTCCCGAGCGTTTAGCTCACTACTGTTGTTGAATAGTGGCACATATCACCCCATCAGCGTAACATCGCCACCACAAGGAAAATCGCCACTATCGCCACGGGCG
>CAKNEU010000176.1:0-56269 GCA_930272665.1 Mariannaea elegans | reverse complement strand
CGTTTCTCCATTAGGAAATTTCTTTTTTTCTGCACCTGAGGTCTGTGAGCTTGCACCTGAGATTTGCTGGCCCCCCTTTCCCGCCCAAGCTAGTGAAACAACTCTCGGTCAAGTTATATCGGTCATGGGTGTATCCGCCACAGGAGAGGTCATCGATTCGGGCTGGACAGTAGAAGATCGCCTTGCTACCATGCCCAGTATTCGATCAGCTGGTCTTTCAGGGCGTACGACCGCTCCCTTGCGTAGCCTTGAGCATTCATGAGCGCTGTTTGGCCCTCTTTGAACGACAGGCTACAGATCGTCAAGAATCCTGCCATCACGCAATATTGGTGGTTTCGCCTCAATCGCGGTTGCAGTGGCATAACGAGCATAGATCTTAAACGTATCACCGTCAGAGGTAAAGGTCAGGATGTTGGCATGGCCCTGGCGGTCAGACGTTCCCATGTATGCTAAGGCCTCGTTTCGGGCATACACGAGAGCTACTCCATTCAATGCACTTTTCAGTGTAGCGTTGTTCGTGTCACTTCTACGACCATTAAATTCTCTCGCGAGATGCGGCAGCACGAGGAAGCTGGGGTGATTCGAGTAGAGAACCGCACTTGGGAGTACCGCTCTTACCGAGGACGAGTCGAAATCGGACAACCTGATTCCCTCGACGTAGTCGGCCTGGAGACATGATAGGCCGTGGTTGAAGCCAACCTCTTCTGGAATCGCTGTGAATTGTGCTCTGTGGTCTTCGCGGTAGCTTGGACGTGAGCACTACTCCAGCAAGGAGATGCTCATTTGAACAGATAGGCTTGCCCCGTTAGGAGCTTCGGCAATTCTGTTTCTGTACTTGATGTACACTGACTCGTCAGGGGAAGACTTATTGCTGGGCTGTTACAGTCGTTTTTGGAGAGCTTCCAGATTCGTAGGCGGCTTGGATAAATGTTTCTGGAGGATGCCATTTTCTTGGGCCCGCATGACAAGACTAGATGGTATCGATGAGTCCGTGTATGTTCCTTCGGTCACGGCACTAGCCTAGTTCTCGACCATCTTGTTGAACACGGCCAAGTTTTTTCGTGTCAATAATAACGGCTTTGGTTCTTCACGATCTTGTTCTTGGGAGATGAGGGCCTTTTAAGGTTGCAATTCGCATGTTCAAAGGGAAAGCCACTGAATTCGTCCAAGTTAGACACACAATGGACCGAGTTCAAAGAAAACTACTGAGTCAATATTATTGGCACAATTTTCTTTTTCAGAGGATAGACATCCATTATCAGTTGCACTGGCTTGCTATTCATAACCATTAGACAAAGTGATGCGGAAGTCTGTATTCTAATTCATGGGCCCTGAACTCTGGTGGTGTGTACCAGGTCAACTATATTAATACAAATCCTCGGCTATTGATCAATTGAACAGCGAAGAGCGTGCGCCTAGCTCAGGCAAGTTACCCTGTATTGAATATATGTTTTGAGGCGAACAGCCGCAACATTATTCGTGGTCTTTTCACGCTCCCAATGTTCTAGTTAGAAACCGCTTACTTCCCAGTATATGGTGGCAGGAATAGTCCACACTCGATTCTTTTCCATCCCTACTAGAATATTTGCTTTACAAAGAGATTAACAAACATAAATATGCACTTCACCGAAGACCAAGGAAAAAAGTGCGGCACTGGGGTCGCAGAGCGTGGGGGATCAGCTTCTCACGCAATTGCCCAGCATGTTCAACCCCCATCCTGAAGTTTACATATTGGAAGCATACCCTAAAACAAGGATCTTTGCTTACTGCGGAGCTACAATCATACCGTAGGGTGATCCATATTTTTGTTGTTCCACCAATAAGTTCTCTGTCACTGTACAAGCATAATTGGATTATCCTGAGGCCCGATCGCTTAACCTAACATTGCGCCTTTTAGAACCCATTCATGCATGTTACATGTACCCTCAGGAGCTTCAACCCTCTTAAACACTGTTAGTTGGGGGAACTTTATATAGCTATATAGAACAATGAACAGGTCATCTTATTACATTCAAAGAGCACATGGCCAATATCGAGAAACTGGCCCACGGCGACACCACGAGAGAACGTCTTGGCCAAGCTAATATCACGAGTGGGGGACCAGGTAGGATGATTCGTGAACAACAGTTCAAGGGAGAGAATTCAATTGCTACTACCCACCGTCACTCAACGCTAGAGTTGCATTGGGATATGATCCGTGAGCCAAACCGAATGGATCTAATCAATCGATCAATCAGATTAGATAAAAATTTGCACGTCTCCCGAAAGTCGGACTACCCCCACTCTTGGCGTGACCTGATTCTTCAATGATAGCCGTTGGCACAGACATCGTCAGTCTTGGCCTTGAACTATCCCTCCGCTTTGCTTGCTACCTTGTGTTGGCTTTAGGGCGTCTGGACAGTTGAACAAGAAAGGCCTGGTTAAGAGTCTCCTAATTTCCGGTAGCAAGGACGCGAAGCAGTCCATTTCAGTATGGCTAACCACCCCATTGCATTTAGTTTTTGTTCATGCTCGCCAGTGGAAATGAACAGGTTTCCGCATAAAATGCAACCCTACACCCTTCTTTCATCTTCCCTCCATCCTCCGCACCCTATGATTTTATCCCCGAGTTATCAGCTGAACAGTAATGGCAATCGTGGACAAGCTCCGACTTGGTGGCGGCCGTACGCCTAACGACACTCAACCTTCTACCGTGGCCCCAGACCAGGAGATTCAAGTGGATATGGATACGCTTCCAGCGGGTGACAAAATCGACGACGCAGTTCCGGCCCAAGATGCGCAACTTGGTGTCAAGAAAATCGAAGCCGTAACTCTCGCCTGGACGAAGACATCGTTGGCCGCATTGTTGGTCCTGTATGTTTATACCCTCATTTATCATGTCTGCGATGTAATCACCCAATTAACATAGCTATTTCTCGACAGAATCTGGCTTCTTTTCCTAGTAAATGGGTTTAGACTCTCTATTCTCGCTAGCTTGCTACCCTACGTCACAAGTGACTGGCAGTCTCATTCGCTATTGACTGTTATCAACATTGTATCAGATGCCATGACAGCTGCGGTATACATTCCAATGGCAAAATTGCTGGACATCTGGGGCCGGGCGGAAGGCTTCCTTCTAATGGTAGCTTTTTCCACACTAGGTCTTATCCTCATGGCTGTGTCCCATAACCTAGCCACATTTTGCGCTGCACAGGTAATACATCTTCGAGTACGACAAATATCGCTTCATAGGTGTGCTGATGGTCAATATCTTACAAGGTCTTCTATTCTATCGGTTTCGCAGGCGTCATCTATTGTGTGGTTGTGCTAGCAGCTGATGCAACGAACTTGAGAAACCGAGGTATAGCATTTGCTTTTACCTCGTCCCCATACATGATCACAGCATTTGCTGGATCAAAAGCCGCCGAAGGATTTCTCCTCAACGTTAATTGGCGATGGGGTTTCGGTGCCTTTGCAATTACTCTACCCTTTGTGACTACGCCCTTGTTCGCGGTATTGAAGCTTAACCAACATAAAGCCGAAAAACAAGGAATCTTGTACAGGGAAAGCAGCGGGCGAACTATTTTGCAGAGTATCTGGCATGGTATCGTGGAATTTGATGGTAAGGAAGCAGCTAAGCTCTCCCTCACATTAGCAGAATGCTAACTCTTTTCTTCATGAATAGCCCTGGGCGTCTTCTTGTTTGCTGGCGGCTTCACAATCTTCTTGCTCCCGTTTACTCTCGCCACTTCCGCTCCCAATGGCTGGAAGTCAGACTACATCATTGCTATGATCGTAGTCGGTTTTGTATTGCTTGTGCTGTTCGCCTTGCAGCAAATTTACCTGGCTCCATCCCCATTTTTGAAACACGAGTTTCTCATTAACCGCACTGTTATTGGAGCATGCCTCATCGATATGACTTACCAGATGTCATACTACTGTTGGAACAGTTATTTCACTTCCTTTTTACAGGTCGTCAATAACCTAACCGTCGCCGAGGCTGGATACGTCAACAGCACCTTTCAAGTTGTCTCCGGTGTTCTTTTATTCATCGTTGGCTATGCTATTCGCAAGACAGGTCGCTTCAGATGGCTTTTTTACTTTGCTGTTCCGATTTACATCTTCGCACTTGGCCTCATGATTCACTTCCGACGCCCTAACGGATACATCGGCTACATTGTGATGTGTGAAATCTTCATTTCTATTGGCGGAGCTGTCTTTATTCTCTGTATGCAGCTAGCCGTACTCGCTGCTGTCGACCATCAGCACGTTGCTGCTGTTCTTGCTGTCCTATTCGTGTCGGGTACAATCGGCGGTGCCGTAGGTAATGCTATCTCTGGAACTATTTGGACAAACACATTTGCATCAGCCCTTGCTCGCTACTTACCAGAATCTGCACTCCCAAACTTAGCATCCATTTACGGAAGTCTACCAACGCAGCTCGCTTATCCGGTTGGGAGTGTTGAACGAATTGGAATCCAGAAAGCTTACGGTTACGCACAAACGAGAATGTTGGCTGCAGGAACTGGTATCATGACGCTATCTTTTATTTGGATGCTCTTAATCAAGGACTACAATGTCTCGAAGATGTCGCAAACCAAGGGCGTGGTATTTTAATAACATGTCTACAAGCTGGCTTTTCAGGAGGAGAGATTTCAAGACAGTTTTACAGCGCCCATTCGAATAGTGCAGGTTTTTTGTAGACATGAATTTATATGAATTCCCAAAGATCAAGCACAGTTTTATTTGTCTATTCACTGTGCTTTGCAACACCTGACATCTCCTTCATTGGTAGTCTGCCGTGATGGACGTACCCCAATTACAACTCTTGGTCGTTCTAGTTGTGACTTCTCCCCCCAAGAGCCAAACGCTTAGAGATGAGCTACATTATTACGTTAGTTGTATTGCTACAGATTGCCTATGGGGGTACTCACCTCTCCACACGTAGAAGGCTGGTACTTGGGTGGATTGTTGTCATCCGTACAGGTGGGAACGACTCCCAACTTCTCATCAAAATTGAACCCTAAACTACTATTAGGAAGATATTTGAGCTAATGCGGCCTGACATACCAAAGAAAAATGGAATAGAGAACCGATCCTCTTTTCCATGTTGGATTACTCTGTGTACTGTAGACTTGAGACGATCGTTTGTCAAGCGCATGAGGAAGTCGCCAATGTTGACGACTAGGGTCCCAGGGATAGGTGGTGCGTACACCCATTCATTGTCGTGGTTAAGAACCTGCAAACCTTTGTGCTCATCCTGCCAAAGCAGTGTCAGGATTTGAAGATCAGTATGCGCACCAATTCCGACTTCCTCTGGATCCTCAATCGGCTCGTCGCCATGGCCAGGATAGAAGTTGACAGAAAAGTCAGCCCCAGGATAAGTAGTGAACTTGTCGAAATAGTGCTCCGGGAGGTCGAGGGCGAGAGCAACGATACGAATGAGGCTGCGGGCGAGTGTGAGACAAGATCTCCAGTGAGTGATGAGAACATCTTGTAACCCAAGAACAGGCAATGATCTCCAGATGATGTCGTCTTTCGGGATCTGGTCTCGGACTTTCTGGGGCACTTGGGAGAGGCCACCTAAGTGAATGGGGTCAAACTCGGGCTTATAGTAAAAGCTGAAGTTCTCCTTCCTGTCTGGGGACAGAGGTCAGCAACATATCGGTGATTAGCACAGTATAGAAGAATACCTCTAGAGTTGGACGGATTCACCTGTCGCTCACGCAGGCCTTTGTATCCATACGGAGACATTTCAGTTGCAGCCTTACGCTTCTCTTCCACTGGGAGGCTGAAGAACCTGAGAGGTCTTCAGTGAATCAAGTGTGTGTCAGCGTAGGAATATGACTCACTCTTTTCCTTTCTTGACAGTATTAGTCATTATTTCGTCTGCGATGCCATGATTCTTGATATAAAAGAACCCAATCGTTTCGGCAGCATGAAGAAGGTTGCGAGCAATTTCTTTACGGCCATCGAGATTACCGTGCATCCCCTCCAGATCAATTATAGGAATTTCGCCTATAGTACAATCGCGGGCAGGCTTGGCGGACACAAGTCTGTAAGACACTCCTTCGTAGCTCCTGAGGAGCAGCTTGGACATGCCAGATGGCACTGCTGTCTCAGCCGTAACAGTGGTTGTCATTGTGGTATAATTTGATAGAGAGCAAAGCGGATGCGTAGATGAACTCTTTAATCGTGATAATAGTCTTTTGAGAGATTAGTCCAATATTCTCTCGCCGTCCATCGTTGGGAACTTATATCAGCTAGGTCTACCAGTGTTGCAATGGGCGTGTTTATGCGACATATCGATCGCCGGCTTATCTCCTGCGATTTCCGCCGGATTGAATGCAACCCCGCCAGAGTTCTAATGAGCCGGAGCTAGCGGAGGGACCGATCTCCGGTGGTCTCCGCCATTCTCCGCCCTCCCATGTTTCATTTCTCTCTTCCTCAATCTCAGCGGTCTGGAGAGGGATGCGTTGAAAGCACCTATTCCGAATCAATATCTCATTTCCAAAAATGTCCTCGATCAATCGTTACACTGACAGGGCACCCTTACCCAGCGAACCAGAATCTTGCACAGCTGTGAAAGATACATCCTCCAGGAAACGAAAACGTCGGATATTGTCATGCGATGCTTGTCGAAAACTCAAATGTCGCTGCGAATTGAGGGAGGGGACAGATACTTGTGCCAGGTGTCGCACTCTTCGGTACGCTTAACTCGCCATGACTGTGTGGTTAGCTGATCTGACAACTGTTGCAGAATACCATGCGTGAAGAGTCACGACTACGACCAGCCGGTGTCAACATTCGAGGGACCGACCCGAACCGACTTTTCTATGAGGTATTACCTGCTCGTTCCCTCTTTCCTCGATCTCAAACTTAAAACATCCAGGCTTTCCCAGCTGGAATCCTCTGTTCTCGACATCAAATCAAACCTAGAAAGTTTACGGTCAAAGCGAAGCCCCGTGCTGTCTAACGAGGCGACCCGAGAGGACGCCGTGGAAATTGAAGAATCCAACGCAGAAAAGGGCTTGAATGAAGATGATGTTGGCCCGGCTGATCAGCACGTTCATGCGTCTCCTGCTGAGGTCATGAGGAAGGTCGCGAGTCAACTGAGCATGGGATATCGAAGAACGTTTGACATTGATGATCTAGTTTCCTTGAAGATTCTTGATATCTCAACAGCCAGCGACTTAATTGCATCGTTAGTAGCGCCATGGCATATAAGCCAGCTTTTTCTTATTAATTCCTGCCAGGTTTGTTCGTCGCCATCGCCACGTCCTCCTAATCGACACTGAGAATGATCTCTCCTCGACTGGGAATCTCCGACAAGATTCACCATTCCTTTACTCTGTCTGTTGCCTTCTCGCGATGCGACACGACTCTCTGGCCAAGGAACAGCCAGACAAACACAGGCTAGCATACGAACATGTACGCCAAATGCTCGGCCAGGTCATGTTGGCAAGCCCGCTACGCACTGCAGATATCACCGGTATTCTGATTATGGCATTATTTGCAGTGTCTCCATCGGTAAATACCCTACTTGCAACGCCTTTGCTCCATCTCTTGTGACCAGTCTCGAATGCTAACGAGTTAGCGCGGCCCTGAATACGTAGATAGCTGGCTACTAAGTGGACATTGCGCACAACAAGCCATGCTAAGTATCAATTTCTCAGAGATCATCAAGAGAGTAAATCACAGTACGTCGACGCCAGCAGACCAGAGAGCTATTCGACTCTGGGCCAGCATCTGCCTGGTTAATTTGCAGTGAGTCTCAATCCAATGGGAGCTTTGTGTACATCTTGTCTGACGATGTCTAATACGCAGTTGGTCTGCAACAATGGGAAGACCGACCGTTCTACCGCCATCATACCTGCGGCAGTGTCGCATCTTACTCAATTTTGAGCAGGCGACGATGCGCGATGCAATGCTCCTTGCCGAGATTGCGCTCTATTCGACACTTGAGCAGATGTGTTCCCAGAAGTCTTACGTAACGAACATTGGGAGGAGCGAAGAATTTGCGAATTGGAAGCAGAAATGGAGTTACCTACTAGGTCAGAGGCCCAAGTTATCAAAGAATACTGTGCTTGCGAATTTATTGCTAATTAACGCCTTATACAGACCTTCCGACGGCTTGGAGACTCAATCTCAGTCATCATATTGCCGGCCTTATCCTGGCGCGGCAATCATTCGACCATGCCACCCGAGATGGGGAACACGACTCTGTTGGACACAACAGCGAGGAAGACTATGATACGTCAAAGGCCAGGCAGATGCGTGTGTTAAACTCAGCCGCCCAGGTCATTGCCACGTTCGTTTCCGTCCCAAGATCCAGCTGTGAAGATTTGCCCGAGTTTTACAAGCTCTGCTTTGCCTATTCAATGCTTATCCTGGCGCAATACAAACAAAATCCAACTAATGTATCCCACACGGAAATTGTTCGTCATCTAGAGGAAGTGCAGAGACGGTGTAATGAGTCACCGGGATCATTATTAGGGGTGGAGTTCAGCGTGGAGACAGCACTGAAACGGTTTCTTGCAAGCAAGAACACCGAGGATGAATCCATGAGCAGTGGAGAGCAGGGTTATCCCGAACATGACCCAATTGAGTCACTCTTCTCTGCAAAGAAAAGCCCGTCACCTCGCAGATCAGAATTGCAACATCAGGATGCGGATGACGTACAAGCTTTGTTCGGCAGAGACACACCTCAGTCAGTGAGCATTGGGCCTAACATGTTTGGGGACATGGACGTTTTCTTCAGTGGGGGTTACCTTGGCCTAGGAGATCCCAGCTCGTTATGACGAAGATTCCCTCAGCTATTCCAGGTATGTAGTAGAGCGGCTTAGAACCAATAGACACACAACCAACGACAAACACAGACAATTTCAGCAGCTTGATCTCAATTGTAGACAACCCTATATTATATCACGTGCTAATTTATGACCGTCAAGCTTTCGCCCTCGTTGACAGCATTTACAAACTGATTGCTGTCGATCGAGAAATTAATAAGTGCACTATGTGATGGATACGCGTGAGAAGAGAACTGTATGGTAAAATTGGTTTGGTTTTATATTGAACCTACTGGTATAGGATTTTTAAGGCATCCTCATATACTAGAAAGCTCTGCTTTTGCCATGCACATCTCAAGTTAGCCCAGCCCAGCCTGACCTTGCCCTTGGATGATTCTCCACGCGCCTCTTAACTATGATGGTCGTTAGTGAGCAGAATATCAGGAAGATGACGTTACATTCAATCACTCACACTTCTCCCAAGTCAATGACTCTGACAGTTCATCTTTCGACTGCTTCCACACTCGCGCACACCAGCAAGTTACCAAAAGGTCCAACTCCTTCTCGTTAAGCGCTTCTTTCACTTCTAATCTCGGTGGCTCTCGAACTTTTCCTTCCTCATCACGCCCGACTTTTGTTTCGACTGCAATTACTTTGCCTTCAGTATCCTTCCAGATTATTTCACTGCCGTGCTGAATGCGATTCTTAACAGTCTGCTCCGTTTTAAAGTATCCGGGAATGGTGAATGCTGAGGAGCTAAAACGTCGAGACATTGATACCTTCGGGAAGACGTGCTTGCGATTTCTTTTTCCAGTTATACTCACACCTCGCATTCCTAGGCTAAAGTAGTCTGACTTGAAGTCGTAGATGTGATCTCGACGGGACCGTAGCTTTGTCTCCCCATTCACTTCCGAGAGTTTATAATATCTGATCTTTTCGATTCCGTAGATGCAAGTTGAGGCCTCGCCTGGTGGGTTACTAACTTCATAGAGGATGCAAGCTTGCTTTAGTCGAGAATAAATTGAACACCCGTCGAGGACCAAAGTTGGGCATTGTTCAGGATTTACTCGTCCACCAGCCTCATTTGTCGTAACAAGCGGGTAAACCGGCGAGTCCCGAGAACCAACCGCCGAGCTACCAAGGGTGTTGTATGATGGAGGCTGCTCAGGATCCATGGGTCAGTGGTAAATCATCCAAGTCGGCTGCGAGTGAGTCAGTTGAAGATCAATGTTTAAACTTTGTCAACAGCGGGGGTTTTATGGCCCATATGAGCGTCAGCTGCACCGGAATAACATTGAGTTGGCCTATCAGCGACAACATGGTAATGATCAGCTGATGGAAAATCATGAAATCGACGAGCGGGGAAACATATATACCGGGTGGTTTCAGTGGGTTCCATTGGATTGCTTCTCCTTGGCAAACCGGGATATAAGACTTGGATGCTTGGCGGGACCCCCGGTGCCGAGTATGGTCATGCTTGAGTGCACACCTTGCTAGGAGTGTACCATACTACAGCGAAATCTCAGTCGGCGGATTCTTGTTCTGACCCTGACATTCTTCGAGTTGGAATATCCCTTACTAACTAGCTCTGTCGATATTCCTTATCCTACTGCTTCACAAGAAACGCTCAGCGTTAATAGGTGCACTTTCGTAACTTTAGAGGGTCACTTACTTGGCACCTAGAGCGCCAAAACCGGCAATGGCAATGCTCTAACAAAGTTCGTGGATCCAACGTCATAAGCTTAATCGCAACCTGACAGATTTATTTATGCCAATTTCTGGTTGAACGTGACCGGTCATTTTGGGTTTGGGGGTCCAAATAGTATTCCAAACCTGAATTTTCTCTTTAGCTAGAAAATACAACGAGCAACCTATGTGGTGCAATATCCGTTACCGACTCTAAGTTCCTATAGCTTGCTTGACCGTCTCCCAACCTATCTGCTCCCGTGGTTAATGCGGTCACCTCTCGCCTGCAACGTAAGGATATTAAGTTAGCTTATCTTCTTTGCCGCAACAGCAAAACAGCAGCTATAGTAGTATAGGGGTCAGTACACCAGTTTGTGGTCAGCAGAACACTGGAAACCGAGGTTCGATTCCTCGCTATGGCAATTTTTTTAGTATTCCTTTTTGTGTTTGTTTGTTGAACTGTCAATACTGTATTTGGTAATAGCCTCGCTTGAATGGGGACCAATCTCCACTAGTGTTTCTATGCCATTGTGCACCAATTACACCACATCTGAATCTCTCTCCCCTCGTTTATCTTCGCACCTCAAATCATTCTGAATTATAATTCACTAATAATTTAACTGTCGTTCATTCTTGAGTATTCTCTTTGGCGAGTTGTGCACTATAGTGGCCTCGTCACCCCGTAGTTTTGAGGTGGCCATGTTTTTTTTCGTTCCCCCTCGTCAGAGGTAATGCTGAAGTACCTTTCCCAGATAAAATTTACCCCAGCTTTAACAGCGATTTGCCGTTATTGATATAAAATAACCCTGTTTCCATACCAGCGCGTCTAGGGGATAGTGGTGACAGTCGCTTGGCTGCGTAGCTCATAGTTCAGCCGTTACATTTGTTCAGATCGTCTGCTGTTTGTAATCTATACTTCCCTGCTCCCATGTCTCCGTCACAATCTTCCAATACCGCCCCCTATCTACTCTCATATGTGCAACATGACCACTATCCTTGAACATCTCAGTCCTTACATGAAACCCTAACTCCCTAGCCTCACACCCATGAGCTTCAACATCCTGCCACGCCACGGCTTTATCCCCACTGCCAAAAATGTACGCTCGACGTATTTCCCTAATCAAGCGCGACGTTGCATTCAGCGCTATAGCATTGTTGTCTTGGGGCAAACCAAATCCAGTTGGCACATACATCAGCCAGAAAGCGCCAACGATTAGATGGACCAGTGGTGACAGCCAAGATGGAACTGACAAGCTAAGGGCGTAATGGCTGCTGGCCCATCGACCATAGCCAGGACACGAGTCCATAATGGCAACGTAGAATGGAATGGATGGTGTGTCAACCTCTGCACCCAGGAGATTCCAGAGCGCCACTACGGTGCCCACTCCACCGTTGGAAAAGATATGTACCAACATTCTCGGTATTTTCACTCCATTATCCTCGGATTCGGTGATGAATTCTCGAAGCACAGGTAATGCAGGTTTTAGAGAGTAATTTCTCAAAGGCGCGCAAAAATATTGCACTACTGAACTCCGAATGAGAAGTATGCGTGCTTTGGGGTAAATTTCACGGTATTGCGTGATGTATTTAGCGATGTGTGAGTCCCTGGCATCCATCCAAGTGCATAAAAGGATGAGTCCCGGGTCATCCTGGCTGCTTGTAGATTCGGGCCCAGAATTCGGATCAAAATAAGCAACTGTGGAGTTGAGGGCATTCATAAACGGCAGATGCACGGGCTTGGAGGAGTGTGCTGGATTACTTGAAGCCATGGCTGCGGTTGGACAGAAGTAACCAGAGTTTGACGACGTATGCAGAAATCCTCAGCCAGGGTCCCAAATCCCTTTACCTCTCGCACTTTCGAGAAGTGTAATGATAGTGGTTGTGTTCTTTTTGGTGGGGCTTTATATTTATTTCCCCTGGATGATTCATCCCGGGACTCCGTCGGGCAAATTGACCCTGGGACGGAGACGGACATAAGAGCGGACACGGGGACGGAAGTGTGAACGGAGTCGGAGTCGGCGAAATCTTGAATGTCGACAGTGGCTTCCAGATGGCCGAAAGCACGTAAATATGGTTTAAGTCACCGTCAACATTGATATTTATTCTTCCTCATTACAAATTTACAAATCACCCGTGAGCGCAAACACAACATGTCCATGCAAATACATTCCAGTTCTCCATCTCCCACTCTCGTTTGGTGTACTTCCAACTAAAGTTCTATTCTCAGCCTTCATCACGTCCGCAATCTTTGGGATAGTTTAGTCCCAAGTTACAGCGATCGGTTCATGATTACCGGAGAACCGGTATCCGTCAAACCACAGTTCGAAGCGCAGATCTGCAGGGGCGACGATAACGCGGACGTCGAACTGTAGTTGATAATAGGCAATACCTTTTCGGAACCATGATCGTCGCTTCTTCTTAAGGACCATTTGTTGTTGTTGGACTCCTGTGAGGTTGCTCTTTACTGAGCAGAGTTTTGTGGCTCCAGCTAGATTAAGACATGATAAGATTCCTGGTTGTATCTCGCAGGGTTTAATACAACATACCTTGCTTCAGACTTCGTGGTAGGTAAGAGGGTTCATTCTGGGATACTACAATCTCAGCATCCCAGCATCTCGTCATGTCTCCGGCATCAAGTTGGATTTCAAACGTTTTGCTCAAAGGCGAACTTGGATTGATGACATCGCCCTACCCGAAGATTAGAAAAGCAGAACAATCGCGTTGTGATATTTGACATGCCTTGCGGATAAGCCATTGTATTTGGTTTATAGCCCATTTCTTTTTGGAATCAAAAGCATCTCGCCGAACGTCTTCATTCAAGTGAACAGCGGGATTGTATGGCTCCTGGACGACCACACCATAACTCGCTCGTGCTATCCTCGTCGCCAAAACAGCCTTGTTTCCTGTCTCCATTCTTTGTTGTTGATCGAGGAGAAGACCACGGACGACAACTAGTTGGGGCTCCTGACATGGGACAACAACGATGTGTCGCGCATTGGGGTGTTGGTAGCTGACGAGCTGTTGTTGAATTGTTTCGCGAACGTAGGCTGAGCTCCCAAGACCTCCAGCCAGGATCATGTACTCCTATACTGCTATTAGAGAGCGAGTTGTTTTTTGGAACACTAATTCTCACCACTTGATCTGGCATTGCGTTGTTCTTCATCCAATCTAGCTGCTCCTTAATTCGGTTCATGATGCCTTCGATCTGCACGTCGAACAGGTTTTGAATTTCCTCTCTGTCTCATGTTAGCTATTTTCATATCCTCGTCTTGTTCCTGTGTGCATGATACGCACTTTGTGAATAGCATCCGCCCACTCTCGACTCTCAGTCCTGAGTGACTAAAATCATACGCCACGCCTTCCACTTGGATCTTGAATGTCTGCTGCATGTACACTTTTTCTCCAAACTTGTGCTTGACTGTTTTGAAATGATGATTCCTTGCCATCGCCATCGCCAAATCGGTAGGGAACCTACTCTGCGCATCAGGATTCGCCGCCAGTCTCAGCGCAACAAGACGAACAAAGGCCCTATCGATGAGTGATGACCCGATGCCAACGCCTCTAACAGCTGCAACCTGCGACATTTGAGGGAATGTGGCATCCGTTGAAGTAATGCGCATGAGAGCCAGGTCAGTTGTACCACCACCCGCATCGACCGTCAGGAAGAGGTCGCCCACGTTGAAGTTGATGGCGCTCGTCTTGAGTGTCGCGACTGACGCTGCCTCGGCCTCAGTGAGGTCCACGAGTGCCTTGTGTAGACGCCCTTCAATACCAAAGCCAGCATCACGCACGATCCCTTTAAAGACATTAATGATACCCATATTCGTCCAAGTCGTGGGTACACTAAACAGGAAGGTCACAGCCATTCCTGTCCAGCCGCCAGTATGCCGTTTTCCAAGTTGCATCTCAATGCTCTCCTTGGCATGGCTGTAAATTTGTCGTAGGTAGTCTGTCAAGAAGCTCCGTGCTTCAGCCGTGTCCCGTGGCGCACTTGAGAGACCTTGTTGTTGCGCTGCAACCAACGTGTCCTTGTCAATGAAGATTTTAAAGAACTCACGCCGTGTCTTTCCAGATACCGGCTCGTCGTCGTCTGAACACATGAAACCCCAGGAGCTCAAACTGCCGTCGGCGTTGTAGACAAGTTTCGTTGGGACTTTGCGTTCTCCCCGGTCTCCACTGCCTGGCCAGTCGTTTATCACCTGGATTGGCGTTTTTGGTGTCATCCAGGCGACACCTGAGTCTGTTAATCACTCATGCTTATGAAGGCTCGGATAAGCCACATACCTGTGTAAGTTGTGCCAAGGTCAACAGACACGAGTATGTCCGGTTGTCTTTCCATCTTTTTCGGATTCTCTGCGTCCTCCGCTTGGCAGATACTTGTGTTTGGAGCTTGGGATAACTTCTCAGAGAATCCACCTGAAGCTTTTTGGTCTCAATGGGAAATTGGGATACCAAATGCAAGGCCATGGGGCTGGGTGCTAGCTGCATATCCTTTTCTGTTGGTTGCGTCGGGCAAATTGGGGGCTGGGGAGATGGCTTGGCCTAAAAGCATATGCAATGTCACGCAAGGACAGGCCTTCCCTCCCCTCAAGGCTCTCAGGGGTTATTTCTGGACGCCCGGAAATTGTGCATCGCTTTCAGGCTCACTTGGTTCCATGCAAGGTTGTTTGCTTGTGGGCTGGCGCGCGGATTAATTAAACGTGATTGCAACTCTAAATTCTCTCCCAGATAGGTATATATCTTCTTACACTCTCACCTAGCCAAAGTCACCATCTCACTAGTATATTTCCCACCCATTGCTTTCCATCCCCGTCATAATGGCCGCGGTAACCACTACAGTAACAACATCTGGGCAGAACACGGCGACGCTTTCTGGCTCTTCGGTCCCAGCGACGATTTACTGGACCTCGACCTACGAAGTTATCAATGCGACAATTAGCTGGCCTATTATTAACGGAACCGTTGTCACTTCGACCACAGACGCTTCAACCAAGCCTGTCGCCAGCTCTGATAGTGTCTCTAACACCTTAGGTTATGTCTCATCACAGTCTACTGCATCTACTTCCAGCACCTCTGCCAGCGCCGGCTCCGAAACCACTGCTCCGACGGGCTCTTCCAAAGCTTCAAGCGCGCCCGTCAAAAGTAATGACTCTTCGCACGTGTCTACAGGTGCTCTCGCTGGAGCTGCAGTCGGATGCGCCCTCGGTGGCATTCTGCTTGGGCTCGTAGCCGCTTTGTTTCTTCTTCGCCGTCGCCGAAGAGTCGACTCCCACCAAACTGCCATTCCCCCTGAGTCCAGGGGCCATTCAAAGCCGAAGGTGGTGGTTAGTCCGTCCTCGACGGCCAGTGATACCCAGCTTGACCAGTTCCTCCTCGACGCGACGCCCGATAGAGATATCGTGGCCGAGTTACAAGCTCTGGGAGATCTCATCGAACAGCACGTTGAGAGCAACTACCATGCAGGTCCAACAACGAGCATCCCGGAATTGTCACAATGTCTTGTCCAGCTTGGATTATCTCGGGATACGGAAGCCATTGCAGCCACGTGCGTGAGACCAGAATCTCGCCAAATTGGTCTGCGACATGTCATCTCTGAAATCATCTTCAGAAGCATCGATATTCATTCTCGTAGCCCCCTCTCCATGCTCCCAGCCCCTCTGGCCGCCTTTTTGCAATCGATTCCCCCAGGAAACGCACTAGGTGAGAATACTTTCCCCCTCACGTCTTACTTCCATCTTTAACACAACTCCCAGCGGTGTCCCTTGCATTATCTAAATGGCGTCGTTTGTCTGCCTTCCTTCTGCACCCGGACCCCAGCAATAGGGCCCCTCTACCAGTCCTCGAATCGGTCGTCACACCTCAGGCAACAGCTTTGGCCATCGCTCTCAATAGGTATCTACATTACTTTGTAGCACCGAGCCAAGCCAGCCGCGGTACGCAGACGAATCATTTGCAGGACGTCATCGTTGAGTGCACGAAACTAGGATACGTGCTCCTCTCTCAGCCTCAAGACTGGCAATTCGTGTTTGAGAATAACAAGTCGGGCTTGGTGGTCTGCCCGGGCTTGGACAAAGTTGGAGGGCCAGATAGCCTTCGGAGACGGGTAGTGGAACCATATGCAGCTTGATTGGGCGATGTTGGGCCTAGTTACATCGACGTATCTCAGAATATGATGATCTTCAGCCGCTCCCTTGTTTTCTCTGGCAAGCGGAAACAACGCTTACCAATTGTCGCAGTTGACCACCGGAATCCTAACCTATTGCATTTGTGTGTTGGTTGTCTAGCTGCATGCATAGCACAGCCGAGTTGCCCAGGTGGGCAGGCCAATTTCCGTCCCGCCTATTTCCTGTCTCAAAGTCACGGAAAAGTTACCCCAATGGATTAGCCGGACAGTGGAGTCTCAAGAAACACTGACTCAGGCTAGTCTTGATGGTGTTTTTTTTTGGCATTCCCCTGTTTCATCCAATACGAGTCCTTGAGCTTGACTCTAACGTTCTTAGCTCTTGTTGCCTACCACCATCCCACCCGTCCATTAATTCTCAGCCTGATTTCAAGCTGACATCCTTGTTCTTCGAGTGGACCCAGCCCCCAAACCA
Organism: Mariannaea elegans; assembly: GCA_930272665.1. Classification (NCBI taxonomy): domain Eukaryota; kingdom Fungi; phylum Ascomycota; class Sordariomycetes; order Hypocreales; family Nectriaceae; genus Mariannaea; species Mariannaea elegans. The sequence goes on along the minus strand of CAKNEU010000176.1, from coordinate 39,219 downwards.
ACGATGCTGTGAAACACGAGACAGCAGGTTAATGACGCATTGCAGGAGTCTAGAGCCCAAAAGTGTCTCGTGCAGTTACACATGATCGGCAGACGCGGTATTATGCCCAGGCTTCAGCACAAAGGTCCCTCCTTGATTAAGCAGGCGAAGGCTCTCCAGCTTTTCCGCGACCAGGCTGTCCTCTCCCAGCCCTTCCCCGCTAATCATCCTATTAGCTCGGAGCCTCAAACCTCCTCAACTCCAGCCCGAACTGGGCTGTGAAATCGGTCGGTTCGCATCACCATGCCACTGAGGAGGCTGGCCCTCAAACCGCTTTATGCCGTGGCCCTCGACTTTAAACCCCCCCTTGCCACAGAATAGCCAATACCATCCCGATCGAATCTCTTGTCACTCTCGTGCTATCCATAATGCGCGGCTCCATCAACCGACTTCGGCAAATAGCCACATTGACTACTGAATACGACCAAGTTCCCAACCAAATCCGATGTTGTCTCGAACTCGTTCGTACCTGTGATCATGACCTCCAGCACCTTATTCAACTTCGCAACGATAATGCCACACTCCTCAAGGAGGAATCTGGAGCCATCGAGCGCATAGACAGCATTATTGAGGCTGCCAGAAAAGGCCTCGACCACATCTGCAAAGTTGTGGAAAACTGTCGACCTGGGGCGCATAACGGCAGGACACCTTTCCGAAATAAATTGAAATGGGTGCTGGTTGATTCGTTGGACTTTCAAGTTGAGGAGCCGGTTCTCAGTCGCCATCACGCGGCCGTGTTGGCCGAGTTAAATTATGTGCGTCAAGTTGCCCTAGCAGCTTCTTCTGGCAAACAAGAGCAGACAAAGGAGGAGAAGGACCCCGCAATTGATGCGAAGACGCCTCAAGTATTTGAGAATCTCGCCCTTTTGGGAGATATCATCGGAGATCTACCAGGCAAGTTAATCTCTTCAATCACCCCCCAGCCTTCACCGGATGGTGGTCTAATCGTTTTGTAGTTGCAAACAACATCACTCCCATCTTTCCGGTTTCCGTTCCGCCAGACCGTATGCCCTCACCCCTTGTCAACGTCACTTATACCCAAGTCAACATGGGGTGTTTTCCTTCGTCACAACTGTCGTTACCAAGACATGACAAACTCAACCCAGCCATCGAGATCCATGAGATGGATTCGGACCCATATCGCACAGCTTCTACACTGTCCATGTCTCCCTATTGCGATGAGAAAGAAGTAGTCCCTGAAATGCTCCACAAAGCAGACAGCGAACGTGTCGTCCTTGGCTCAACTGATAGCACCGGACTATCCATGTTATTCGACGATGTCTCAACACCGTACTTGTCTCCTGCCCTGAACACTTCATCGCTCGCGTCAATATCTCAAATCTCGCTGGCCTCAACAGTACCTTATCGGTACGTTGTGTCTCCCTTGGGATCGATACAGACCAATTCGACCCCACATTTGCGACAACCCAATTCAAAAGATGAAATAGTTGGAGAACTAGATGGTTCGCATTCATCATCTATAACTCACGCATTATCTGCCGCGCCATTGAAGCCCCGACCAAATAAAGCGTCGTTGCCGCCGTGGCCAGCCACCCTCCAAGAGGAATCCGACATGTCGACCCCTCCAATGTTGCAAAGGTCTCATGCCAAATCTCATTCGGTTCCGCTTTCGCCTCCGGAACCCTATTCAAGACCAGGCCCGAGCAAGACACGACACAATATAAATATGGCAGATATGCGGGGTTTCAATGATAATTCCAACAGGTCACCAGTCGAGTCCAGCATACAGACAGCCAGAGTAGAACCACTCAGCACTATTCCGCCAGAGTTAATATATATCCACAGGAAATCGCCGAGTGTAGACTCAAATCGCCTTAGCCACCACAATGCCCTAAACCTAAGTCCATACGACGTCAACCGAAGGTCAGCTAGCTAGCCAATAAACTCCAGTGTGTCGCTATATTGGCCTACTGTTACCAGCCATCTAGCAACTAAACAAGGCGGTTCCTACTTACTCCACCTACTTACCTATTAAATGATGGCAATATCGTCCGAATCTCTACATGTTGACCACCCTACACCACAACTATTTTCTAGCAAGGTTACTGAAGCACTCGCGCAGTTCCGGGATTGAAGAAACAAGGTCAATTAGCCTCTTAGTTAATAATGCAGCTGTTACTAGAAGAGTATATCTTTCTTAGTCAATTGCGGGTATATGAAGATAATAATAAATTTTGACTGCTTTTTTAACGCACTATTTGACCCATTTGCTGAGGCTATGTCTCTTTGCCGCTAATAGAGATAACGAAGACCACCATGCCAGAACAATCTAACCGAAATAGCTTCGTTACCACATAACGAAGTTAGTGGCAAAGTATTCAAGTACTATTACGTACATTCCGCCAAGGCTACGATATTCGAAACCCAAGTTCTCAATACGATGAGCTCAGGATGATAATTAGACGTTATTGCTTCGAATAGAGTACGCATCCCGCTTTTCAAATGAAAATTCCGTGAATTTGTATTCTAAGCTCGGTTTAGCCCAGGTGCTGGATTTCTTGTTGGACAAAACTATCGTCTCTAATATTTCTAGCAATAACTGACAAAACTATGCGTCTAGAGAACCTCAAATGAGGATATCATAAAGGGAATGGTTAGCTGTGTCGTGATATAGTCTCTATTTCGCCATCAACACCACTCTCCTCAGCTAAGCTGTATTTATCGAAAGAACTGTCTACTTGCGTACTGCAACAACAAAGAGTCGCGGAAACTTGAACAAGACCTTTCCATCATATGACACTGGATAAGCCTTCTTCAGTTCCTCTTTATATCGAATGAGATATTCCTCTTTTTCCGCTGTAGGCAATGGGTTGATAAACGGCCTTAAGCCTGTCCCTTTAACCCATTCCACAATTTCCTGATGACTATCCAGAACATGTTGGTACTCCGTCTGCCAGATGTCGACGCTTGCGCAGTAAGGCCCAAGCTGGTCGTACAGTTCCTGAGGAGTTTGAATCTTGGTCCTTTGTGGCAGTTGATTATTGTAGAATTTGGTCCATGGCCCTTCCGCCGCAACTTTAGTCATTGCTTCGTGAGACGGCTCGGTGAGATTGTTTGGCACTTGGAACGCGAAAACACCACCAGAGGGTTGTGATTGGATCAATCTGGTCACTATATCGATGCGTTCGCCATAAGGAATCCACTGTAAGACTGCATTGCAAAAGTACAAATCCACAGGCTTTTCAGATTTATATGTGTTGAGGTCACTGATGGAGAATTCGACGTGAGGAAGCGTAGCCTTTGCTTTCTGAATCATGTCTTCCGAGGAATCAATCCCGGAAACGTTGGCGCCTGGGAAACGCGCCAACAGGGCTTCGGTGGAGTTGGCAGGTCCGCAGCCCAGGTCAACAACCTGTTTTGGCGCCTGCAAATGAACTTGAGAAAGAAGGTCTCGAGCTGGCCGGGTGCGCTCGGCGTTGAACTTCAAATATTGAGTTGAGCTCCAGTCTTTGTTTGTTGACGCCGTGGCGTGATAGAATCGGGATGGTTGTGAGGGAGCCATGCCGCAGAAACACGTATTCTCCCAAGCTGGAATGATTCTGGCTGCAGACCTCCGAAACATTGTCATGGAGACTTGAAAGGATTTATGGAAGCGAGTAGTTTTCAGAGTGTAGGACGGTAATTATAGGAGTCGTGACTTGAATGGTTTGACGTTTCGCCGCGATGTTGATCCCCGAGCGGATTTCCGAGCTTCGGCCGAACCGCTCGGTAGCCGAATCAAACGTGAAACCCAATAATCACAGTAGTTACATGTTCGTCACGTCAGGTCCGAGGTCGCCGCTCATTTAACTCTCCTCTAAGAATGGGGACCAGAGTAAAACCCTAAATCACGCATTCTCCTTGGCCTGTACTTTGAAGTTTGTCTTCACTACCAGTGTTGGGAGTCAACATAATTACCTACTAGATAGAATCATCATCTCCTTCAGAAAAAGAAGCCTATTCATAATGACATCAGTATAAAATCGCTTCCAAATAATATTTAACATCTGCTAGAAAAAGATATATTGAGCTCCATTGAATTGAGATAAAAGAAATTCTTAGGCAAATATCTCATTGCGTATCTGAAAGGGGGTAGTATCGATAATACTCAGATCGATTGCAAGAATTATAGACGAAGTACATCTCGACCGTGCCACTTGAAACCCCCAAAGAACCTCCTTACTCTCGTGGAAGCCCTTTCTGCCACAAAATACCCTCTTCTAGGAGACTCAAAAGAAATTGCGTAGTTTGCTTTTGGGGCCGAGCTTGACCCGTGACAAGGTCAACAGAACTTTCCCCGTCATAGTCGAGACCTTTCCTTTCCGGGGAATTCCCTAATTCACTCGCTCGTGAACTCAGTTGCAAAGCCATTAATAGCTGTATTGACTTCGCAAAGACGTCCCTGGCGCCCTGTGTGAGGCCAAATGGCAAGTAGCTGTTTCGAATAAGGGGCCAACGGAGCATTTGTAATCTAGAAAGGAGAATAGTCCATCTAATACCTGCTGATTTACATACACTGCCTGGTAGAAAACAATCATCTCAAATGAACAAGGGATCAGTAAAGGATTTATCACTGAAAAAAAGAGAAATGACTTCCAAATTCGGCTTCTCCATCCTGATACTAAGAAGATAGGGCCTTTCTTACCGAGATAATGGAAGATTAGGTCGCTAGAAAGGTATTTATAGATATTGAATCTTAAACCAACCCAGTCCTAGTCTCGTAAACCGATGCTATTGACAATCATAATGTTTGTAGGATGGGGAGTGATATCTGAGTGGCAATTTTGTATCTGATCATGAGAATAATCTCTTTTTCTTGGTTCACAAAGTCGAGACCGTAGCTAAGGGTAAGTTTTAACGCTTCTCTCGAGATATAGTTATTACTGGAAGGAGGAAGAAGAGTGACCTCCAAAAATGGAAAGAGAAACTGGCCAAAAAATGTTGGGGGATGAAACCAGTACGAGTTGCTGGATTCAAACTAAATCCCTCCCACTGTACATATGAGAGATATGGGTGCTCTTTACGTACATAAGATCAATATGCCATAACTAGTACGGAGTCTTACGTGGACAGTTGAAATAATTCAACCTGATTCCCGAACCTGTATGTCAACATAGCCACGGACCTGAGTCAATTGTGTGCCGTAAGGCTATGGATAAGTGTGGTCGCGTTCTGTGGGTGGTCTAATTGCCCGGTCTACAGTTGGATCATAACATATTAATAGTGATGCAAATGCTCGTATACCTATGAAACGGGTGAGAGATTAAACAAATTTGTAGCTCGATAATAAGAAGCTAAATCGGTGGTGTAGGTACTCAGCCATTCGGATTGACCAATCCAACTCTCACATAACAACATCTCCTCACTCTACGACGTCCCAAAATTCCGAGCACATTCAATAAGTACATAAGTGTAAGCCCATTGTTTTCAGGGCTGATAGGAAAGTGTCACCTGCACTTTCAAGCACATTTGATAGGATACTCACCATCTCATTACCGAGAAGCAATGACCAGAAGTGCTTCTTCTTTACAAGCGAGAAGGCCAAGGTCCTAGAGCCCGGTGTGAGCGCAAGAGCCACCTCCAGGGCAGTTGTGAGCACCGACGCCGGTAGTATTCATGCAATCATTGCAGACTGACTTCGATCCGCCACAACGGTTTATTTAAGGAGGGAGAAAAGAGGTTGAAGAACTAGAAATGTTGATGTGATGGATAATGAATATCGTAGTTGTTGCTTAAGATCTAAAAAGAACGCTGATGAAGAAGCATGAAGGTCTTTTATACTTGAAGTACCGACTCCGTAGCATGCTCAATAATACTCGTTGTCTTCTAAAACCATAGAAGAAGCCTCGTTGTTGGTTCTAACACAGATAACGTGGGGATTCCTTGCTATAACGTACGGCATACTTCCGGGCCGGATGAAGGTCGGCTGGCGGACCTACGCTCAGTAAATTCTATTAATAAAAATAACTAAAATAAAACCATTGCTAGAGGCGCGAATATTGAATGATACCCACTGTTGCACGTTGGGTCTTACGCCAAGTACATGAGCTAATTAGGAATGGTGGCTCTCAAGCCAGACGGCGAAAATATGGATTTCACGACCGGCAAGCACATGGTCACAAGATATATGGTCTTACAAACTGAACTAAATCTATTCAATTAGAATAGACTAGGAGCATGTGGCACTACTAACAATAGTGCCTGTCCACCTACCTATATGACCGCAAAGGTCACTACGAATCTACGACTTTTACCACCCCTTTCTACGTTCCCCGAATAATGATCTTGGCCATTTTATTGATTCAATATCATATGAGTTTGCAAAACAATGAAACCGTGTAGGAAGGTGACTATGGTCGAAACACATGGGTGCAGCCTGTTTTTCTACGGGAAGATCTACCAATCCGAGATAGAACGGGGTGTTCTGCGTGAACTGATCAAATCCTCATGGACTGAGACAGGCCAGTTCCTTTAGTCACCCTCGGTGGCATGACACTACTTTTAAATAAAAAAACTCCGAAGTTTCACGTTAAATTTACACGTCGGTCGACCAGATCTAATTACAGATATATACGGTATACCCAATACCGGCGCTAGGGATGTGTGAGGCTTTAGTAGATAAACCCTTAATGTCACTAAAAAATACCTAGCCGGAATCTGTCAAAAAGGACTTTTTCGGTAATGTTACGGTGTAGATCTTTAACACCTTACGGCAAATTCCCAAATTTCATCTATCTATCTCGAAAATGGGATGATCTCCCAAGTTTCGTGCTTTTGGGTTATAAACTCCCATGGCGTTGTCAGCACCTTTGAAATCCCGGCATCGTGCTTGTCCAATTAGACGCGCGACAGGCAGTCGGAAGACTCTATCGTATCTGCACAAATCTTGCAGCCGATGGTTGCTATGTAATTATCAGATATCGCATGGTCTTAACTCGGGGTCCGGATCGGTCGGAGACCACATTCCTTACCGCTATGCCATATAAAAACTTAAAAAAGATTTGATAGCAGCTGATTAGCCCTTGTGCAAAGCAATTAGTACCTTTGAATCTTTGGGCCCCTCCAACATGCTGTTACGCATGATCTGATTGGGGCTCATTGGCGTTTTTAGCGTCACCGGTGTCTCATGACATTTGTCGGAATATCAGTTCCATGATCTGACAAACAACCAACCCCACCGTTGGTAAGCGAAAAGCTACCAATCATGATATTTTAGCTTTTAAAATGCCGAAAGCTCGTTCGACGTTATTCACTCTCTGATGCGGGGTTCTTCTTCTTTGAAAGACTTTAATCGTCCTTAAATCTCAACTCCAACGCCATTGAATCATACCAATTGCCCAATGGCAGTACTAACTCGTGTTTCTCGCGCATTTTGGCCGGCTGTCACTTGCACTGCCCAATTGAGAGCCTCTGTTCACTATACCAAGTTCAATCCCAGGTACTTGTCCACGATGAAAGCTCTCGTTTACCAGGGCGTCAACGCGGTTTCCCTCCAGGATCGGCCCGTTCCTGTCCTCTCATCTCCAACCGATGCTATCATCAAGGTGACCAAAACAACCATTTGCGGAACAGATCTGCACATCCGAAAGGGCGACGTGGCTACATGCCAGCCTGGACGCGTCCTAGGCCACGAAGGCGTTGGTATTGTGCACTCTGCTGGATCCTCCGTCTCGCAGTTCAAGGAAGGTGATCATGTCCTTATCTCCTGCATCTCGAGCTGCGCGACTTGTGAGTACTGTCGCAAGGGCATGTACAGCCACTGCACCTCTGGAGGTTGGATCCTGGGAAACACCATTGACGGCACCCAGGCTGAATACGTGCGCATTCCCCATGCTGACTCGAGTCTCCATGCCATTCCACCCGGGGCTGACGAAGCCTCTCTTGTCATGTTAAGCGACATCTTCCCCACGGGCCTGGAATGCGGCGTACTGAACGGGAAAGTCCAGCCTGGAGGCACCGTTGTGATTGTGGGAGCTGGACCAGTCGGGTTAGCTACTGTGATCACGGCTCAGATGTACTCTCCGTCTGAGATTATCGTCATCGATATGGATCCCAAAAGACTGGAAGTTGCCACGAAATTAGGCGCAACCAGCACGATTGACAGCTCAAAGGAGGACCCGGCCGCGAAGGTCAAGGCTCTGACGAACGGCAAGGGATGTGACTCTGTTATTGAGGCCGTTGGTATCCCGGCAACATTTGACCTATGCCAACAATTACTCGCTCCGGGGGGAGTCTTGGCCAATGTCGGTGTTCATGGAACCAAGGTAGACCTACATCTGCAGAACCTCTGGGATAAAAATATTTGTACGTCTTTTATTCCCCATAAACAGGAAACTGCTAACCAATACCTATCACTAGCTATTACCACGAGACTCGTTGACACCGTCACTACGCCCATGCTCCTGAAGATAGCTCAATCAGGCAAATTGCAGCCCAGTCAACTCATCACACATCGTAAGTTAAGGAGCTCGATTCAGTTGAAAGAGGGCTGACATATTTTAGACTTCAAATTTAATGAAATGGAAAAAGCATATGAAACGTTTATACAGGCGTCTCAGAATGGAGCACTGAAGGTTATTATCGATTTGGACTGAGTTTCATCGTGATCCTGGATGTATCGCCTTCGAAACGGTAAATAATAGATTCCCGCACGCAGGCCCTGGTTCATGATGGCGGCGCTCCATTGTCAACCGCGTTCGTGGCACGTAAACCCATGTCAGATTAGCTCGAATGAACCCTTATTTTAACTCATGCCATAAGTTAAGAACAGGCAGGCAACTTAAGTGATTGAAGAAGCAGAACTGACGCTGGCATGGAGCATCGCTGGTCGCACTGTAATTGGTATTTCGATCAATGCAAGCCAGTCCCTCAGCTGGGGCTTGAGGAAAGGAGGGGGAAACCCCACACTATACTCCCATGAGGGAATCCCCTAGCTTCCTAAAAATACATACACACTGATCCATTGAGATCGACGACAGACCCTACCTTCTAGAGACAGCTGCAGGTTTCGGCAGCTTGATAGATTTTAGCGGTTAATACGCACTCTTCGGCTTACCCTATAGCGAGAATGCTTACACGTGCGTCCCTCTCCTCAAAGATACGCCAGTTAGTCCTCGATATTGAGAGAAGACATGGCTCTTTGAAACATGGATTTTGACTTGTTTACTCTTGATTATCCTGTTGTGCCTTAATTTTATCCATTTGATCATTTTCTTTCCTTCGTTTATTACGCGCTGCGCCGCTCCGCTCCTTCGCGACCAATTCAGCGTCGCGGCTGATTTCCTTCCGCCTGTTGCGCCGCGCTTCAGCCTCACTCCGCCTCACTCATCCTCCGGTGTTTTGGGTGGGATTGTGTGGTTTCCTCCTCCGTCTAAACATCAGTAAATGAAACAAAAGCCTCATTAGGCTCGCTGTGTTTAATGAAAATACTCTAGTGCGTTTCACAGTACCTGAAAGAAGAAAGCAGCATCTCACTCAGCGGCAATAGATGCATAAACTAGCGTAAAAATGTTTCTATGGCTGTTTTCTATGGTTCTACGATTGGGCACTTGAGTCAAGGGCCACGGCTTCACGCTGCCGTGCAGGCATCATCTGATCTGTGACCTCCGCCACACTCACGGTTCGGATGGGATCGCTCCCGACTAATCTTGGACGCTAACTCTATCAGCTCGGGCTCTAATCCGAGCAGCCCTATGAGATCGCCAAGAAATATTAGCTACAGGCAGATAAGTGGAGTAGCTACGCAGAAAACGTTAGCCTTCCCCCAAAAGCAACCCCAACGACGCGCCGGTTGGCTTTCATCCGAGGGGCGAGTTATTTAGAGCAACGTAAGCGGATATCACGGCTGGAAAGTACATTGAGCTTAAATCTTACACACGCATTACTCGCACTCAATAATCAAACTTCTACGGATTATACGCGATTTCAATCCACAGAAACGATCTTCTTCCGTCGTGTAGCGATTGGCCTCGTGGGCAGGCCCTTGCATCATGGAGAATCGCTACCGCAAGACGGATGCGCGTTGGAACCGCATCTATGACGATCTTGAAAACTCTCAGCCATGAAACTATAGCTAGCTAGAATGCAGTCAGTGCATCTTAAAAAATCCATTGCATCGAGAACTGGAATACGCCGAGTCCCTAATTCTGTCCGATGACTCGTACATGATTATATTCCACGGTGCAGTAAAGACTGAGATTTCAGGGGACTAACTAGCTAACACGAGGCTACCGGATGCTGCTCAACCCAATTTAGCTGAGATTTGGCTTACATTCCTGCCCCCAAGGATGTCGTCATGATGTCAGCATTTTGTGGAGGATGCCAGCGAACGCACAGGAACGCAAATAACCGTTCCCCCCCCCCCTCCCTCAATTTATACGCGGTAATATAAAGACTATGAGTCTACCTTGCTCAGCTGCATTATTCTTTACATGAAACTTCCCAGTCAACGCAAACGATAAAACCAGTAGTCGCCCACCAACTTTCTCAGCTATAACTTGTTCACGACATTCCACGACACTCAAGCATGCGTGTCTCAACAATCCTCGCCTCGGCCGGCTTCCTCGGCTCTGCCCTTGCTGGTGTCGCCCCTCGATCTTTCAGTGTCCCCGATCATGAAGGCTTCCCTGCACCCAACGCAGCACAGGAGCAACTGATCGCTCTCAAAGCCGGAGGAAAGCTGCCCGGTGGATCTCTGCCTACTTCGCTAGGCCCTGGCTCCACCACGGCATTCCAACTGATTGCCTTCAACGAACTTTTCGAGACAGCTTATTTTGACTCCTTGCTGTCCAATATCACAAGGAATGAGAAAGGCTATCGGCTTTCTAGGCAAAAGCGTAAGGAGGCTAAGAAGATTGTGAAGACTGTTCTTGCTGTAAGTTACTTCCGAGCCACACTTCTTTGATCCGCAGTCAACTAATATTTCTAAACAGCAAGAAGAGCAACACGCCATTGGAGCTCTCGCCACTCTTGCATCAGCCAATCAGTTTGCACCTTCGGCATGCCAGTACCAATTTCCCGTGGACAATCTCAAGGACGCCATTGCCCTAGCCGAGACTTTCACTGCAGTTGTCCTCGGTGCTCTCCAGGATGCAAACGTTATATTCAGTACCGAGGGTCTGCCCGAGGTGGTCCGCTTGGTCTCTTCCGTGATCGGCCAGGAAGGCGAGCAGAATGGCTTCTACCGCGTCTTCCTGGACGAAGTCCCTTCTGAGTCGCCATTCTTGACAACTGTTCCTGCCGCGTTTGCCTGGTCCGCTTTGCAGTTGTTTGTCGTCCCTGGATCATGCCCATTTGATCTCAACAAGGTCAACTTGCCCATCTTCCCAGCTCTCTCTGTCAACGGTGGTGCCGTGGCTTCAATCCCCGCCAGGGACCAGGTTCTGACATTCCAGGCGGAACTGACGGACGCCGAGAAGTGTGCCGACGAGGATTTATATATCACCTACAACACTGGAAAGCAGCTGCCCATCAGCGTCAAGCCCAAAAATATCCAGTGGCTCTCGGATACTGTCGTCAAAGTAGAGGCCGAATTCCCATTCGTGGAGAATGTGATGGGAGGCTTCAGCCACGCTGCTCTCACCAATGGAAACAATTTTACAGACATCAACGCAGTGGTTGCGAAGACCCTTGCTGCACCCGGCCTTATTCAGGTCGTTGATAGGATCTAATCTCTGCGAAAGCCATCTGTCTAAAATCCGAGACACCGTACGAGCGTGATCACGGCCGACAGTTACTCGATGGTATTATTATCTTAACTACTGTGTTAGTGGAATTTGATTGATGGATTTAATTGGCGTGTATTGTAAAAGATTTGATGACAGAGATGGTCTAATTCTGAGGTTTTTACTTCGCGGGATTATCTAGGCAAATCCTTGGGTGACTTGATTGGTCTGAGCCAGATTGTACAAACGCATAAAGGGTTCATAGAGCATCAGGATCATCATTAATATTATCTTTTTCCCGATTGACTTCTTACTCAAACGACTTGGCATAGTGATGCTCTTGATTAATTGATCAATTTCATTCGTTCATCTTGTGATTGTTGCAACCAATCACCTCATGAAAGACGTAATTGTTGCGAGTCTGCCAGTCACTCTTTCGTTGCTGGCCTTTGTCACTCACTCTTTCGCCGCTGATCCTTGTCACTCACCCTTTCGATGCTGGTCCCTGTCACTCAATCTTTCGTTGATGATCCTTGTCGCTCACCCTTTCGTTGCTGGTCCTTGTCGCTCACTTTTGTTACTGGTCCGTCCTTGTTACTCACTCATTCATTGCTGGCCCTTGTCGCTCACTCTTTCGCGATCTTTCTGTCAATTTGATGAGAGGAAATAAGGGTCAAAAAGTTCTTGTCTTTTCTGCCCAGTGAAAAGAAATGCATCCATCTTTTATACAGGAAAAATCAAGGTCTGTGGGGAGGCCAGGCTAGCTATACGAGCAGACTAACTATACAGGAGGCTAGCTTAAGTGATACTAGGTTATACCGTGTAGTGTAAGCAACCTGTCCGATACCTGGTACCTGTCGGCTACATCGGCACCGTACATTTTTGAGTCACCAGGTGAATGAACATAGTTGGTATAACACCGAGAATATTAATATGTTCTCGGGAGACGGCCACGAAGATCCCTATGATAGCTATGACAGGTAACTCCGACAAACTATTGATACACTCGGTGTCTATACTAACTGTGTTCATTCATTTAGCGACTCAAAATGTTTGACACCGAAGTAGCTAATGATTTACTCGTATGAAAACTAGATATCAAGCTTACCATAAACAAGCATTCAATGGTCACAAGTAAGCGATTAAAAACAAGCCATAAAATAAAATAAAATGCAGTATATGTCCATTTTGAGCAGATTGGACGAGTATTTCCAAATCTTATTCTAAGCAAGAACTACAATCCGTTTCGATCGATATATGCTTTTGTAAATGCTTGCTGCGCTGGTAGATTCAAAGTCCTCAATAGGTACAGGGACAAGGTCATAGTCGTATTCATCATCATCATTTTGAACCTTGACTGATTCGAGTTCACGTGCAACTTCGAATGTCCCAAGCCGTTGGAACACCTTACCACCATCACTACGTTCTTCGGTCGGAGAGATAATCAGGCCTGAGATGTCATGTGGCGTAGATGATGGGTAAAATATCCAGTTTTCTGGTTCTTGTCCATGATGATATGTCGTGAAGACAATACCCATGACATCGCTATCCGACTTGATAGTGTCAATGGTGTCGGAGCCATCGTCAAGATAAACCATGACATCAATTTCGGGAGGCATCTCCATGTTCAATAAAGTGATAGGGAAACTCCAAGTTCGGACAATAAGTCGGGCAAGGTTCGTGCCCTGGTCTGGCCTACCCTTCTGGGGAGCTCCACGAAACTCTACCAACTCGGCACATGTCGTTAACCCAGCACCGTCGTCCCAGACAAGAGGCTGATTCACAGAACACCAAGACCAAGATGGGAACGAGGAGGTTTTTGTGGCAGACTTGCCATGGGGAAGCTTCCATAGAAGTCCGCGCCACAAGTCGTTCTTCCAGAATCCATCCAGATAACTCTCAGCGTTGCCAAATAACTGCTGAAACTTGGACATAACTCCCGAGAGCGCGAGTAGTCTGTCGCTCTCATATGTGAGTTTGCGTCCTGTATACAATTCCAAAAATTGATACCATTTAGACCTAATCATTTCGACCTGGTTCCATTCCCCCGATTGCTGCTTTTGGATTGAAGATATGGGTAAGAGTCTGTCCGTTCCTGGATTTGCTGGAACATCAAACCTAGTGGTTTCGTCACCCCAGCCACCTCGACACTCAAAACCCATAGCATGTCGGCCAATAAAAATTGATCGAGCCGAGAGAAGCCGCTCCTGGAATGTCCAGCCTCTAGACAGCCATACCGATGACTCGATATCTTGGTCTGTTGGTCGATAGTCAGGATAGTGAAATTGAATCTGGGTGTTTCGTGTAACAGGCCAGTTAATGATCTCCGCAGCCCACGATGGTCGCGGTCGGAGGAACCCCTGGTCAGCAGATGTACAAGTCACCGGGATCATGGTAAAATATGCATTTTCGTAATTATCCATCATCCGGGTGCTTTCGGTGACCCATTCTCCCGAGTCCTGGACAATGCAAAGGGCATCAATCCAGATATATACAAATCCAAGGCGACGTACCAGCGTTACACTATCTTGTAATGTCTGAGGGAGACTTTTCATGGGGAACCCGGACATCCGGGTTGTCAAATTTGAGACGACAGTTCGGGAATTGAGGACAGCAGGCGAGGTTCCCCAACAATAACTCAGAATCACATACTGAATTTCTAGGCCTTGTGTTTCAACGAGGCGCACCGTATTCCCTTGCATAACATCGAGGAGCCTGAGTGGTGCGGAAGCCTTGGTACGCTTAGGGCAATATTGATGGGCTGTGCCCTGTGTTTCCATACATCGAGAAAGCCAGCCATGGACAAGTTGAATTGAGTCGTTAGACAGCGGGTCCTGATTAGGGAAAAACTCGTAAAAACCTGCAATTTACAGGTTAATGAAAGAGTAATTGAAGGGAAATGCTGAGGTAAATTTTCACACGCACCATTCATTTTGTCACGCATCTCGATCCTCAAGGGTTCCGAAATTCGCCCAACACGGATGGTGCCGCTCATATGCGAAGGTATCCAGGACTCAGGGCCACTTCCGAACCGAAGGCTCATCGAGCTATTGTGACACTCGGAAAGGTCGATCTCAATCTCAAGATTAGCGAGATTTGTGTCTCTTTTATCTGCTTTCATGGCTTTGTTTGCCAAGTCACGAAGCTCAGGGGTAGTCCTGACATGACACCGGATGACGTTCTCTAGAAACCGACACATTTGACAGCCAGCTTGCATAGAGGCTCTTAGCTTGGGTAGCTCGGGGAAATTGTCAAGGACATTGTAAGTCAAGGGAATCATGGACTCAATGTTAGTGGCCACATCCGTCACTTTCGCAGCGGCTCTTGCCATCTGTGGATCAAGTGTTAGATGGTGACAGTCCGAGCAGAGGTAACTATTCTGAGTCGCCATCGTTGAGGCAAATGTTTTACCGCAAATTTGAACTATTGGCAGATGTGTGATGTGCTATCGTGTAGGGACAAGTTAACACTTGAAGTGATAAGTCAAGGCAAATGGAGGATAGCTGTTGAGGTCTATTCGTACTCTAATCCTCGATGTTTGACAAATAACGCGGGGATAAATTGCGAGTCCCCAGGTGAGACACTATAAGCCACAGTTTCACATATCCACAACCCCCTCGACTCCACAGGACACAATAACTCCTCGTGCATAAAGCTGTGCACGGAGCAACCAACCTCTCGCCTAAAACACAAGGCATGCATGCACATGACTTTACCTACTGATAATCTGTAAATATTGTACTATAATTACCTACTCAACGCTTGGGATTGCTCCACGCCAGAAGTTGAGAAACTGTGGTGGAAATTTTGATTTAAACCAGCTCTCAACTCTACAAGCTTGATTATTTTTTGTATGCTTTAACATTGCAAAGGTTTAATTCTAATTAAACCTAGGTAATATTTAAGTGCTTAAGTCATAGTTTGTAAATCATAATCTAGCGTAGGGTAGAGTCGATATTTTGTTAACCGCTAAAATCTATCATGCCGCAAAACTCTGGAGCCGTCTCTAGAAGGTAGGGTCTGTTGTCTATCTCAATGGATCGGTGTGTATTTTCTAAGAAGCTAGGAAATTCCCTCATAGGAATGCAATGCGTGGGTTCCCGTCCTTTCCTAAAGCTCCCAGCTGTGGGGCAGGTTTGTTCTGACCGAAATACTATTGACACATTTTACAAAGTCCAAGGGAAGTACTTTAAACTGACATTAATAAACAGACAAGATATTTCAGCTTGCCTCATTCCTATTTAGTTTTATAAATGCATCCTAATTTAAGCTACGTTGAGAACTCGTGGCACTTAGTGTCACACCTAAGTTTTGATAGTCCTAGGTTGATGGGAAGATGATCTCCAGACCCTTGCAATCGCACCCAGTGTAGAAGTCTCGGTAGCGGTGGTATGGAAACGAGAGGTCCATGTTAAAAAAGAGCTGTCACACGCGAAATTGAACCAAGGGTCTCTTTTCTGAGGAAACCGTGTGCACCTTTCCTAAATAAACAGGGGGCTTAACTTCTTGAAACGCTCTTTGCTTAGGGAAACCTTGGGCCAAACCCGTTTTGGATAAGTGCACTCAGTTTTTCTCAGAAAAGAGCACGGTTCCAATAAGGTCGGCCCTGCAAGACTGGAATGGTATTATACAAGTGATGCGCCAGAGGGCGATGGCTAGGCTAATTAATTTCCACTATGGATGGAAGGGCGAGAGATGCTAATCTTAATGAGGTCGGGGTTTTTTTCTTTTTTTCGTATGACGAAGTTTGAGAGGCCCAGGCACTTCAATTGTGCACCTTACTTACGGGGTGTACCGTATTTGAGCACAGGTCTGTGGAAATTGTGGATGCCTCTAATCTCCCTGAGCGGGTAGGCTTGGTTCGGGATATTTCCACCAACACGGCCTTGGGGTCGCTGGGATAGAACAAGGGGAATGGTTGATCCTACTGTGAAATAATTTCTAACAAGCCGGCGCATTGGGTACGAACCAAGTCTCAGTTGATGGTGAATCATTGGTCTTTGGTTTCCGGTTGTGGAGAGGCTGATAACAGAGGCTTGGTGCACACAGCACAACCTTCGTTGGCCAGACCATGAAATTACCGCTCTCGAGTGGTATGGATTCAATTGATGACTACGGATTACCAATCATATATTAAAATTTTCTTCTCTTCATACGCTAGCAAGCAAGCCTTGTCATTGTCTCCCATGTTCGTGTCTTAGTGTATGTTGCAGCAAAGATTGCTCCATAGAAAATTCTGCCGCGCTCAAATTTTAGGCGGTAAGATGGCTGGCTTCAGATCCACTCTTGACTGTATAAAAGCTCGTTGTCTGTCCCTTCACTTGGAAGTTTTTTCCTTTCTTCTTCATGTCGACAATACTTCAGTATGTGCACCCCTTACTATCATCATCTCGCCATTTCTGGCTTGTATGAATTCCTTACTGACTCTTCCTGCAGGAGAATCATTTCTATAGTATTCGACCTCCTCTTGGTTCCCTAAAGGAGCCACAGATCCCACCCTGGTTGATGAGTGTGCATCCTCGACACCCTAGAGTGAATACACCTTGGTCCTCTCGCTCTGTCCGCAAGGATGGCGGTATTGCCTTGTGCAATTACTGTATAGAGAGACGCTTTCCTCTTGATGATCTCGATCCCGTTGACGGTCTGCCCTCGGGCGCGTTTTCGGGGTGGGTGTTGATGGACGTCTGACAGGCGTTTTTTTTTCTTTGCTTTTTCATTACTGCTTGAAGCTTGCTTTGGGCGTGAAGAAGAAGTCCTCTGTATTGGAGGAATGTGGATATGGAGTGATGAGTTGGGTGGGCTACCGAGCAAGCAATACCTGATTGATACTTGGAATAGCATGGTGTTGATAATATTGTCTTGAGAAGCGAACAGGAAATGAATTACATGTTGAAGCCCACATCGCATTGCATACGCCCATACGGACCCAACACGATCGCAGCCGAAAATATAATACAATTCTATTCTTTCATTCCACCGCCTCAGTCTGCACTAGCTCGCTTCTTCAAACCGAGCTCTCCTCACAAGCAACCTCACTTACATCGACGTGTAACCTTGGATTCGATGCTCAGTGCGACGACCTAGTCGGAACGACGCACTAATTGGCACAAAAGGAAGCCCACAATATTAACTGCCAAGAATAATTCCATTCTTAATAGCTCTTCGTCTGGTGTCCGCAGGGAGTATTTTGTCCAGAATGAATACTGATCTCATTGATTAATTGAGATACGGTTGGGGGGTTTGACTGCAATATTTCAATGGTAGTGCACGCGCCTGAATCCCATGGATGGTTTTTTCGTTTGTGGCATCCTCATAATTTGGATTAGTGTTTCGAAATAGGTAGCCTCTGCGACTCCAATTGTGTGAAGTATAGAACCTGACGCGCTCGAGTCTCTTCAGAAGCAAATACACCCTGAAGTCAGAACGCAATGGTGCCCACCTCTATGACCCGATGCGTCAAGATAACCATCACAATTGCGGAAATGCTCTGATCTGAAAATAACCTGGGACTGCAATTGGGTCCTCGCGAGAAGCTCACCCAGAGGGATTATCACAGCTAAGCAAATACCTCAATATGAGGTAGATTATTCATTTATTACGTTAATAATTCTCATCCTTAGTTGGGATGTAAGTCAACCCACCAAAGACAGGACAGCGCGCCGAAGTGTCCAAAATAGGAAAGGACCGCGCGGTCCTCCGTTTCGGGCGACATCGCGCGGTGGTGAGTATGCAAACCGGGATGACGGCATACTTGGTAATTCAGAGGAACAAATGAAGTATTTAAGGAGGACGGATACCCAATACTGAGTATTTCATTCTTCATCTGATATTGAATTCTCAGCCAGATACTGTTCTGTTGTTTTAAGTTCCCTCACTTAGTTACTTACAGCATTCTTCTCCGATCTTAGCCACAATGGTAACAGTCGCACTCGCTGGAGCTACCGGCCATGTTGGCAGGACTATCCTTGAGGTGTTGCAGAGAGACCAAGTCCACAAAGTTGTTGTCTTGACTCGCAAGGTACTTGTTCCGCCTAAATGGTTGTAGCAGTTGTTAACATGATCTTAGGCACCGGAAATCAACGACCCTCAGACTCTGACTGTTGTTGTGGACTATGATAACATCGACTCCATAACCAGTGTCCTTGAGACTAATGGTGTTCACACTGTGATCTCTGCTATTCTGGTCAAGGATGATGAGTCTGCTGCTTCTGAGATAAATCTCGTTAGAGCTGCTAGCAAATCAGGTCCAACACAGCGTTTTATCGCGAGTGACTACGCTGCTCCTATCCCGCCAGAGTGAGTAGAACCTCCATATTCATATTATCCTCTGGATCTCCTGTAAATAACGACAAATGATCAATTAGGAAGCTATTTGGACGTCTCCTCGCTCGAGTCGGCACCATCAAGGAGCTGCGCAACACAGATTTGGAATGGACGTCTATCCGTTGCGGGCAGATTGCTGATAGTTTTGGCATCCCGCACCTGAAGAGCTATATGCTCCCTCGTCCCGTTAATGTTGATGTAGCGAACAAAGCAGCAGCTATTCCTGGATCGGGTAACGATGTCATCGCTTACACTTACAGCTTCGACGTGGCGCAATTTGCCGTCGCTGCACTTGACTTGCCCAAGTGGGAGGAGAATCTGTTCTGCTACAGTGACAAGATCACGGTCAATGAGGCTGTCAAACTGGCAGAGAGGGCCACAGGTACGCCAGGCCATTGTTGTCGCCACTTATGCATGCTAATGTTTCAATAGGGTCCAAATTCGATTCGGCATATGACAGCGTCGAGAAGCTCGAACGCGGAGAAATGACAGAATTGCCGGCTCACATTGCGGCCTACTCCTCTATCCCGAAGCAAGTCCTTCAGGCATCCTTTGCTAAATACGGGTTGTATGCAATCGATGGTCTGTTTGATTTCCCTTACGACAAGACTTTGAATGCGAAGTTTCCAGACATCAAGACGACAACAATCGAGGACATGGTGAATCTTTGGAAGGGCAAATGAATGGCCTTAAATGTTGGACAGAACTTTAGAACTTCAGACAGATCTAAGATGACTTGATATCATTTCATTCGCCGGTTCATACCAGCAAGACTGGCCTGCCTAAAATTTGAAGACAATCCACCAGATCCCACGTCTCGCGACCCAAGTTCTCCCTAGAATTCCACACAGCTTCCGTAATCTCTCCTACATCACGCAGTGTATTCATGGCTTGTTGATCACCAATGTCCGTGAGCAGCTTCCGAAATTCTTGTTCCTCTGTACCGGATGCAAGACAGCTAGCTACGCAGATAGGCCAAGCTAGTGCCCGTAGCTGGGCTCCAGACTTGATTTCTTTAAGAAGGCCTGAGATGGCTGAGACGTTCTGTCTTATCTCGTCGCTCGCTGGCTGCCACCCTGAGAGAGTGACGGAGAGGTAGAGCAATGCGGCGTGCGCCCATATCCGCGTAATGACCACAGAGATGCTGCTGCTCGTTGACTCGGGGCCACAATAGCATGAGCGCAAGAAACTAACATGACCTTGCTTGTCAGATTCCGGGCTAATATCCAAAGATGCAAGACATTGTTCCAAATTTTGTGAAATCGGCTTAGCACGCTCGACCAACTCCACGACTGATAGCTTGCCATCATTCCTCATCTCCCTTTTAAACGCACAGAGCGATGCGATCTCCCCTACCGCGAGTAGAGCCCAGTTCTGACAACCAACAAATGAAGATAGGTCGATGGTAACGGATACATCTTGTGTTTGGCTAAATGTTACGAGCCGTGGATGGTACTCTTTCAAGAAGGGTGCTCGGCCCACCGACGTACTCGCAACGATGTCAACATAGATCAACACAGCGGTGAAGAAACGAAAAGCCGCCTGATCAGTATTCCACAAAGGCCTATCAATGAAGCCTGTAACCCTCGATGGCCATGCCATCGCGTCCAAGATGTGTAATAGACTCGGCTCCGCAGGTAATGAGTGTTGCTCCATAATATTTTGAAACAAATTAATCGCTGGATTCAAGTGTAAATCCCAATTCGTCGACTTGCTCAAGAAAGACTCGAAAATTAACAACTGAATAATGCTTTCCATCAAACGAGCCTTTGTAAGGAGTCCTTGCTGAGCGACTTGCTGGCCGACCTCGCGTAATTCTTTTTGAATCATCTCGAACGAAAGGTCGGCTTGCTTCAGTGTTTGCTCCCAGACCGTCCATTTGCAGAAGCCATGTTTTCCTGGAAAGACGTCCTTGAGCCCAACTGTCAGGAAGTAGGAGCTCAAGCTCAAGATTGAGTGGAAAACTGCATCATTTTGTCGTGTGAACGTTAAGAGCCACGCGCGGCCTGTGCCTACCAACGGCGGATGATAAAAGGGGAAGAGGAAAGGGAAGACATAGTCCAAGTAAATCATGATGTAGTCTAGCTCCCAGCCTCGACTCGACGATGGATCGGAAGGGTTAAACTCTTCGAGTGTGTGCTCTTGGGTTAGAGACAGCACTGATGCACTACTTGAAGCCGAATCCTCGGTGCGACTGGAGATCGATGAGTTTTCGTGTAGGATCTGCGGATGGGGATTTGGAGTGGTTGAGTCCGTTATCCCAGTCTTGGTTTCATAATCTTGTTGCAGCGAGACGATAAAGGCATTCGATCCCATCGCCCGCGTCTCCCGCCGGGCACCTGACCTCCTCTTAATTTTATGTTTTATTGTTTCCGTCATAGCCTTTTGTTCTGCTCCGCCATCCATCCAACCTGGTCTCTCTTGTCCATTGTGGCAGGTAATCTCCAAAGAAGCACAACTACCGCAAATCGGGCGAGCTGCGTCACATTTCTTCCGGCGGAGACGACATGTCCAGCATGTTTGCCCTATTTTCGTATGACTTGGAGGCATGATCAATATTCCGTCGAAGATCTCAGTTGAAATGTCGTCAAGTATAGTATTTTTCAGGTGTGACTTTGCCCATTGCTGGGATACAGAGTCTGAGAAATTGGAGGAGGGGATCGGCAATAAGCGGAGTTTATCACCAAGAAAGATTGCTTCCACTGTTCCATTATCGATGGCCCGTGCAGACACCGGACTCTGACATTATTATGTCATCTCTGACTTTGCTAACTAATTAAGCTGGCTAATGATTCAAAAACTTCATCGCCATTCTATTCTACCCACATCATCTCGCATTTACTGCCGTCAAACGCCTCCCCAGACATGATGCCATGAATATACGTCTCACCTACTAACTTCCACCGCGTTCCGCATGGCCTAAATGCTAGCGGCGCCCCTGACCCGTTCACTAAAAAAATCATATCCCCAGCCTTGAGGTTAGGCGGGCCTAAACCCACGAACCCCCTCGACGTCCGGAACATTCTTCTTTCCCATGCTACAGACGCGTCAAACAGCCAAGGCGCGTCTTTCGTGTAGATTCCAGTAGTTAGACCCAAGGTAAAAAATGTGGCCCATATGGCAAGAAGAAAGGTTCCAATTTGAATGCCAAATAAGTATCTGGGTAGAAGGCTTGTGAGCGTCATAACGGTTTTGTCAAACGCATCCAGTTCTGCGTTCTCCTTGGCAACATTAAAAACTTTTTGGCCTCCACTGTGCCAGGTCATTATCCGCCAGAACATCTCACGCCGACATTGCCCAGTAGGCTGATACACAGCTGGGGAATCAAGTTCGCAAATCTTACGCCAGGATAGGTACGTGCGAAATATCTGCATATCTGCCCACTCATTGTGACCCGGCATGGGATCTCCTATAACAGCAATCTCGTCAAAGGAGGCACCGAGCAGTCCAAGGACTTTTCCGTTCTCGATGAACTTCACTTCTGGTTTTGAATCCTGAGTAGCTCGAACATCACCAGTCGGAGGGTCCTCCTCGGTGCGTGCAGTGTACGACCAAGCATACAACTGTGGATTATCTTTCAGATCGAAACTGAGAGACCAAGATGGGAGGTTATTGCGCGAGTATGGTGGATCACCGCGGCTCCGGACGAGAACATGTAGATTAGGCCTGCTCTTGAGGATTGCCCGCGTGAATTCAAGGAAGACATCTGCGGGATCTTTGGAATAATCGACCTCGATTTGAATGTAATTGTTGTATTTGACGAAGCCAAGGACCGCATAAATTTTGTCGCGTGGATCTGTGGCAGAGGAGCCTTCGTTCAGCGCGAATGCAGTAAACAGATCTACGGGAATATCCCTGTTCTGTGAAGTTCGGGAGAGAACAGGTCTTCCGGCATGGTCGGGGATGAAAGAGTCATCGAAAACAAAATAAATCTGCCACCAATAGTTGACGAGTCTTGTCCAGCTTATCTCGTCATGACCACAGTTGATGACGGCATCAGGGCAGAAGGTAGCCTCCTGCAAGATCCAAATCCTGGAGAACCATGGCCTCCTCCAGAGATACCAAAAAGCCGCAGCATCGTAGAGACGATCATAGAACAAATTTTGTCTGAGATCTCTGTCGCTTTTGGGAGACCGACCTGTGGTTCGGCTGAGATTGAACTCGGCATGGCGCCATGAGTGTGGGGAAATCCTTTGGTCGCCAAGGGGATAGATGTGAGAATATTCCAAGAGCACCCGAAGCACGCGGAAAGCTCTCCTAGTCAAGAAATTTGGTGTTCCAAGCCAGATGACTGCTCTCGAGCATTGTTCGTATATCTCTCGCATGCGAGCTACCTGGATGCTCTTTTCGGCGTTGTCTTGTTGATTGATACATATCGCATCAACCCATAAGGTGCGGGGGTGGCTGGTTTTGCGCAAGTACTGTAGAGCCGAGTAGAGGCTGGGGCCAACAGAAAAGAAAAGTCCGTTCACTTCAATAGCCTGCTTCTTCGCCGAGGTCCCCCAGCAATACGAAAGAGCCTCATATTGAGGCTTGTCGGATAATCGTACGGTTCTTAGATGGGAAGAGATGGGTCCTGGCCCGGGAAGCAGATCGAGGACGCGAATTTCATCTTTCGGTTCAAGAGAATTGTATTTGAAAGTTTCCATCGTGATGGAGACAATGATACAATAGTAAAGCAGAGATTGGCAGGACCAGATAAGCATCATATACCCAGCAGTTTTTATTTGTTGATGACTATTGCACTGCCACGCTGCATTGCCACCGACCAACCACATACAATGTGGATCAAGCTGTTACAGAACCAGGCCACTGTCAGGGTTTACCAAGTTTTAATACAGTCTGTACATTTTTTTCGAATAATGAAGTATGTATACCACTGAGTCGCCTCAAGTTCCGCTTGCCAGATTTACGACAGAAAAAGCGATTTTCTGCGCTTCAAAAAGGGATATGTGTTTTCCTTGATTTCCTTCAAAAGATATTTAGTATACTTAATATTAACTGTATTTTTTTCCCCAGAATTTCCGACCACCAAAGCGCGTTAGCAGGAAATGGGTGCGCGTCGGCGCTCACCCTGGATCTTGGCCTCGAATCTGAATGAGCTCGGTTCCTGGATGAGGGCGTTTAACATGTTGGCCATCCTAGTTCCCCAGATTCGATGCAAGTCTACTCCATCTTAGCGTCCGATACTATGCCATGCCGATACTTTATTTTATCTCTCCGGTAGCTTTATCGTCAAACCGGATGCAATTGATCAAGATATGCACGATTACGCATAGAAGCCCATGATCGCGCCCTTGGGAAACTAAAGCTGGTGGTTCTTTGGATATTGCGACACATACACGATGCACCCTGATACTTTAGGAAGGACAAATTTCAAGACAATAGAGCCCCCAGATAATGCTAAACTGGGCCCGTGTATTTGCTCGAGCAGCCATGTATGTTGGGTGTCCACCGGTGTAGTGCATGCTACCCAAAACACTGACTTTGACTGGAGGCTTCGAACTGTTTGCCCAGATGGGTCACAGCTAGGAATGTTTGCCCTTACTGACCTCTACAGATGATTCCGTTTAGCTATACAGGAACCTTTATATCGCTCAGGGTTAGATAGACTATCGAGAGTTTGTACTGCCTCACTTTCCTACCTGCTGCTTCGACTAACACATTTGATAACTTGGGTCGTTGTGAAGAATTAACCCCCTTTAGTTGCAGATGCTGCAACAAGGAGCCAGAACTGTTCGCCTTCTCAGGGAACTGGGTAACTGTAGCCTCAAGCTCGTGCCCACCATCGCTGTGTAAAGAGACTACCTCATTCCACATCTGGAACATGCATACTCTAGTGGTCTCGGGCTCCGCCGGTCAATTGAAGTTCAAGGGGCTTACACATCGCACTAGATAAAAATAAGTGTCTTTATATGGAGGGCAGCTTTCAGCATCCCACAAAGAAATTCACCAAACATTAATGATATCAAGTGGGACCCTCTTCTGACCATGGGGAGTACCGAGTACGAAGTTCAGCACCGTTAATTGACCTCCCTTCTTGGTTTACATGTCTTCCGGTTCTTCAGGCCAGGAAACACAACTACTTCGTACCGGCCTCGTGGTACCATACCTTTATCCCCTAGGTTCCGGACGGGACCGAAGTATTTGAGCAATTGCCCATGAAACACTGTAGCACAGGATAATCATGTTAACCATGTCCATGGAGTTGTGAACTTCCTTATTCCCCTTCGTTTCCCAGAAGAGACGCGTGGCCCTCGCCTTATGACCCCTGAAAGTTGTTCCGTCTTCCCCGGCTGGTTTAACTCCACTTTAGTCTTTGGTCGACCGTTGCAGCATGAAACCTAAAGTGTTGTTGGTCGAGGCCATCAACCCTGCGAGCGGCGCAGTCTACCGAATTCCACCGCAGTGGGCGGCCACAACTGACCTCTGTTCAGCCTGAATCTACCAAGGAAATAGAAGCAGGGAAATCATCATGCTCGGTCAATTGATTGTAGCAGTGAGATTATCCCTTGAATAGTCTCTCTGCCGAAAGCGCCCCTGGAGAATGTGTGGAAAGGAAATTTATCCTCTGGCGTTCACTCCTCATTTTGAATGAACGATGATTGTCAGAGTCTTGAATTCTTAACAAGGAATATGCATTTGCAGGTTTAGAACCATATAAGCTCTTGCTTTTTTGCCCCAGCTGATTTCAAACCACAGTTTCAATTGAAAGAGTCTAGGCTCTTTCAACTCGCAGAATTCAACACATTTTGCTTATAGCGAAGATTATCATGCAGTTCAAATCCCAAACTTCTTAATCTGAACACCTGCAGAATCCATCAACCAACTGCACGAAAGTTTGGTTTGATCATGCCATGATTAACACAGTACCCGCTTCGCCACTGCCCAAAAAGCTAGGATCTTGCTCCCAATCGCCTGCTTCTCTGGTGATTCCTCCGGATTTAACCACTTGAAAACTCCTCCTGTTGGTGGGCTTTCGCAAAACGCAAAATATAACTCCAGCTTGAGTTTTGTAGCATCCCCAGGTAACGAGAACAATTGCAACGACAATTTGGAACCACAGCACGATCATGGCAAGTCCATGTCCCGACGAGGCATAATTACTTGCTTTACCCATGAAAGAGAATGTTTTTAAACTAAATAGATCCAGAGCAGAAACACCAATGATGAGAACTCTGTCCTCGAATCGGTAAATCAACCTTTTGCAGCTGCCACTGATTCATGTCAGAGCAAAACACCTCGTATCAAACCATTATCGAGGATGATTAAGCTTTAGGCTTTTTACCATAGAGTGAGTAACTGCAAGTGTGTCAATACAACCCAAGGTGATCACAAGAAGGAGGGATACATACACGGGCCAGTACGCATGAACTTCTAGGTTGTTCAGGTCCTTCCGGCAATCAACGAGGAGGAGGTTGACTTCCTCCGGATTCATACTAAGACCCCTCGTCAATGGGGCCATGGTGAACGCCTCCAGGCCAGAGGACATGTTCTCGTTGTTCCAAGCTCCAATTTCCTTCAACTTCGGATCCTCCGGCCAAGTGTTTGTCGGCCATTTGAAATGCGACTCGACAATATCGACAAACCCAACCTCGGCCATGATGTCTTTGAGCTTGCCAAACTCCTGATACTCACGGCCAAACTTTACAGCCGCCTCGCAACAGGGCTGAATGCCTCTCGCCATAGCATGCTCAGGGGTCAATGTGCCATCGTCAGATTTGACAATGATGTCGATTTCCTGCAGCTCGGCGTATCCTCCGGGAGAAAGGTTACTAGGTAGCGGCCATGAGCTGACAGTAGAGGACGTGGCATCTAGGCCTGCACTTACTCAAACATTCTTCGCAGGTAGTCGGTCCAGTTGGAAATGCTGGATGTCATCATTCTACTGTGGATGTAGTCAAACTTTTGTTCAAAAGTCCATTTTTCTTCAATATCATCAACGAAGAACTCCACATTGGGCGGGGCAAGGACGAGCTTGTCGTTCAGGCTGAGGAGAAACAAATTGTGTTGAAGGTCCTGTATCATTCAGCATGCGAAACGAATCATTTTAGATTTCATCATACCAAGCCTGTCGCTTTCTCGGTCATCATTCGGAAGCTTGTACTCTGCAAGAGGATTAGAAATAGTTCTGAAGCAATGTGAACCTCGAGAAGCGAGCTTACTCCCATCTTTGTAGCCATGGTATGTCCTTCCATTTTCGCGTCTGTAGTCAATGATAGAGCTTGTCAAGCTGTCGGTCGAGGATGCAATTTCTCGAGCAGGAATCATGTCAACACGATACAGTTTGGCAGTATCCCTGAGCTGAATACCCCTCATTGCATGAACCCTGAGTAGACCCAATTTGACTACTAGCTATTACCCTCTTACCACAATGTGGTACTTGACTGACTGGCCGTGGTTTTGAAGAGGGAAAGCATGCTGAGGCCCATTTTTCGACATCTGGACAATTATTATGATTAGTTGGCATTTCATTACCAGACATTCTCGTTATTCATAAATAATCACTATCATTTTCCATCGTCTCATTTATGGCGTTCAGATTATGGTTTAGGAGAATTGCAATCCTCTGATACTGGAACCATTGCATCTAGCACCCTTACCGGTTGCCTTATGAACCGTAATATTCGTCAACCAATTTCTTCGTGGTTTCATCTTCTACCAGCTCGGCCTTGTTGCTTTCCAGATCAGCCCAAAACTTCGCACGCCTCTCCAGAAGCTCAGCGATCCATCCCTTGGTTTCCGGCATGGTCAGGAAATTGCCCGCTCGCGTAAACTCTTGCAAATTAACGCGGCCTTTTTCATGCTTCTCGTACTCGAACATCTGGGTGATCATATCGACCTTGTCGAGATCATTTGCGTATTTGCTTTCCACCGTCTCACCATGTTCGAATTCTAGCCAGCAGGCCAGGATCTCTGATCCACTTTCTGGGTCCTTGACCTGTGTTTGAGTGATATACTCGATGGCTTCTCTCTCTCGGCGATACTTTTCTTCCTTTGGGATGCGGTCCATGGGCGTATAATCACCCACAATAGATTCTGCCAGGTCGTGGTACATGCATAATTTCATGCATCGGTACTTGTCGATGGAGTCTGGAAGCTGTTCAACCATGGCAGTCATTCGGAACGAATGGGCAGCGATTGACTCGCAGCTGTGATAATGGATCAACATAATTAAGATAACTGTCAGGCGAGTCACTCACTCTGCAATTCCATGTCTCACCCATCCAGCTCGCTTGATGCTTTTCAGTTCTCCAAGGAGATGGAAAAGTCCCAAGGAGGATTCCTGTCGCTCTGTGTGAAAGGGTAAACCCTTGGCCGCCAATGCCTTCTCTAGAGTCCACTCGCTGGTATTGCTCATGGTGGGCGACCTATAACAAAATGATCAATTTTGCATTCACTCTAGCTCCAACTATAGCCCCGAACATACAGGGAACGAGAAATAGCAAGGGCGCTAGCTATTATAGCAAGGTACTAGACTAGAAGATAGGCGATCTCGTGAGAACCCGAATAATAATCTTGACCCTGGAAAGTGTCATAATCGTGTACGCATACCTGACGGGTTTACCCCTCTTTACCAACCCCGCTTTCGCGATAATTTTGACCCGACGCCCGCCAGATCATAATTAATGAATTTGATGAATAGCTAACATTACACCCGCTATTTTCGCTAGACTAGATTCCTCAAGCGACTTAAGCCTCGTTGACTTCATGAGAATGGAAATCTCAGGTTTCCCGCCATGCTCTTTGTAAGATAGGGACACAAGATGTACAGGGAAGTGATTTTAATGATAAGCGATCAGCCATGATTCAACAGGTAATTACCACCTTGAGAGTTGGTGACTATATTTATAGGTCCTGTCCATAATTATAAACTAGTTATTTCTCTTCAAAGCATCTCTCAGGCTAAAATGTTAGCTGAGGATTCAACGAAGTGGTGTTGCCCTGGAAATTTCCCTTTTGCGTGGTGAAATTTTCAATGGTTCCCAAATTCTTGATACGTCCGATGAGCAACTCGAGGACCCGGTAGCCCGCTCCGGCACTGTAGCCAGGCAACTCGTGTCCAGCCAATTGGACCTCGTAGTAGGTCAATCCACGCTCAGAGCCCCATTGGCCGACAATACCAGCCTCGCTCAGTCTTCCTCCGTTGTACTCTGGGTGGAAAGGTACGTAAAACTCGTGATCCTGTGGGTATTTCTGGAATCCTTGCTTTCCATGCCATGTCGTGTTCTGTAGGGCAAACAGTGTGCCGTTGGGTGGCAGGATGAAGTCCAAGCGACCTACACCAATGATGGTGTTGTTGGTGTGCTCGATAACACGGCGCAGGACATCGGTTTGAGCGGGAGCCAAGGAGGTATCACTAGCGTTAGAGTCGGCATGGCCGTCTCCAAATACATTGACTGGTGTGCATTGATACCAGTTGACATGAGGGGCGTTGATCGCATCCTGCACATCGGTGCGATTGAAGTAGACTTTAGCACCAGGTGGTGAGTAGTCTCCCTAAAGAGAGAATTCAGTTAGTTTCGCCAGCTTTGGGTTTGTGTTGAGAGAAGAGGGCTTACCTGGTTGACGATGCCGAGTTGCGAATATGGGAAGGGGCAGGTGTCAGTAATATGGTAAATGTTGAAGCACGGGTTGGAATCAACAGCGGCGGCAAAAGCCAAATCGAACATGTCGCAGGTGTAGTTTCCAGATGGATCCGCATATGGATCTGGGAGAACAGGGAATTGTCCCTTTGGTGGGAAAGTTGCGTAATTCTCTAGGTACTTTGAGAAGTTGCAGTGCTCGTGAGTCCAGCGAAGGGCATTCGTGTACGTCTCATTGAGGTTGAACAAATGCTTCCAGTACTCGACGAAGGGGTAGATGACAGCTTGCTGCTGTAATGTAGCGTCTCCGATTAGCGGGTCGTTGATGGCGACACCACCCAACTTGAAGTATTTGTCATCGTCAGCTTCGATGAAGGCATTGGCGATGTAAGGAACGTAGAATCCAGCATAAGATTCGCCCGTGATGTAAGTAGTAGCGCCTTGTAGTTCAAATGTCTCAATGAAGTTGCGCCAGAAGCCAGTGAATTCACGACCTAGCTCTGCCTCGTTGGTAATGTTGGGGGTGCCTTGACTGAAGCCCACGCCAACAGGCTGTTCCACCCAAATGACGTTGGTCCTATTGTCATTGTAAACATGCTGTTATGATTTTGAAAACAGCGATTTTGATCTTACAAGTTTGTCCAACTGTACGAGTTTGGCACAGGAGAAAGAGTGCCCTGTTGCCACAGGAAGGGGCCATTCTCAGTCAAGAGGCCACTCAGGGAACTGCAGCCTGGACCTCCGTTTAACCTTGACAAATTTCATCAGTTAACCACAATTCAAATTCCATCGGTTTAAGCTTACCATATAACGACATCGTCGCCTGCATGAGGGTTTGTACTGGGGAAGAACCAGAAGTATAGTTTCCTAGTCTCATGTGGTGACTGAGAAATGGGCAGCAAGCCGGCATATGACTCGCCAATGTCAAATGGAACATCTGGGATTTTAGTTCCATCAACGACGAACTTCTTGCTTTTCTTGGTGAGAAACTTGGAATGCTTCCTCTCCTTCACCTTTGACAGTTCTTCAGAGATGATATCGCTTCTCTGGTTTAAACTCTGTGGACGCTCATGGCCGAACGCTTTGAGGGCACCCTGATTGAAGGCCGCTTGGGACAAAGTCCCAAAGGCAAAAAATAAACTCAACAATTTGAACTGCATGTCTAGTGAGAGTCTGTAGGCCACTACAAAGCTTCGAGAACAGCCACAAATCGCGGGCCGCAGCAGTCCTTTATTTAGTGCCAGGTCCGAACATCAATTCATTTGACAGTGTTTATCGGTCAAACCTAGGTCATATGCGAGTTGACATCATAACAAAAAGTCGACGAACTTTTGATTGCGCAAAGATCCTACATGAATCCGCTTTGAAGGCGCAGAGTCGGCAATATCGGCAATATATATGATCATCCACTATTCCCTCCCGGGCCTGCCATATGAGGGCTAGTGGGGAAACAAAAGTTCCGTATTACAACTGCTGTCGCACTTTCATGTTCCAACTTAAGTGGCACAAAGAACTGCGGTCAGCATCATAGATACTGTAACTGTAACCACGCAACTTGAGCAGGCACTTTTGTGTCGTGTGCTTCGAACTTCTGTCGAGCTTGAGCACGAGCTTTCGGACATGTCCTTGTACAGGCATAACCCGAACCGAAATACGATTATACTTACAGTTATTGGCTTCTTTACTTTGAGTTTCAATCTAATCCTGTTTCAGTAGGTATTATTTCCCTGTTCTCCAAATTATAGCCACTATCTGGAATATAGCCACTTATTGCTCGGTTCAATTGTCACTCTGGCAACACGAAGAGTTAGTTACGCCTGGAGTTGCCTTTCGTGCGGAAACTTAGGTCTCAATTCTAAGACAGTTCAGAAACAGGCGCTCTGGAATTGAATGTAGCCTATTTTTCCGAGACAAATAGGAAGAGAAATACAAGCCACGATAGCGTTAACTATTAAGGTTAATATTTATGAAGCTTCATTTTATTGGCGACTATACTACCTATGTCCGATTGCGCATTTCATAAATGTTCTAGGTGCATGGAATAGCCGATGTAATTATTCGAAGACGTAGCTAAATGATTCTAGAACCGGTCACTCAGACTTAAAGCTGTTGTTGCGCATGCACTCTAAATTAGTGAGCACACGCCAAACCAGAGCTGGACCCTGTATGCTTTATGCCCTGATCGGCTCGATGACAAAACATGTTGCCTGCTACGCAAGTCCGTGACGAAGGTAACCCCGCCCGTGCATAATTCCTCTAGGCAGCCGAAGTACACTCCGTCCGTTAGTTATACATTTGTGGACCGAGGTGGTCTCACTTTTTCTGACCGCCCAATTTCCCTGTCAAGGCTGAAGCTATGGTCACCCGTGCTCCTTTGGCAAAGATCATCCGCAGACACATAGGTACTGTACATAGCTTACCACTATCTTATCTCTTATAACCTGGTCGTCAGTAGATCCACAGCTAAGATGTCTCCAAGAAGGTCCCGCCGCACGAGGGACCCGGTTGTTGGTGACGTTATTAATGAGGCTGACGCTGATAATGTTATGGCCGCGAGTTCATTGTCTGTAACCGGCCGGCCCCCACGCCCGGGATTCAAGTGGTAGTTAGCGCTTCGGCCGTTGCTGTATTTGTCCAACTATCCACCAAGGCAAAAGGTTAAACAATTAGCTCAATTGCTTTGAGTTACGTTATATAGCTGCACATATGCTGGACTCGGCACAGCCCCCCGAGCCTCTCACGAGGCATCAGCCAGGGACGACAGCTGATAGATCGTCCATTTTCAGCAAGTGGAAATGTCGCAATTGAAGATCGACATCTAATGAGTAATAACAATCCTCCTTCCGGATCTGGGACTTAGGACTGGCAGGACACCAAAAAAGCTACATTTTAACGCCACAATCTTACTGTCGATAAAACGAACTTTTTTAACTTGACAAATTAGCCGGGAAATTTCGTTATCATTCAAAGGTCTTAGAATCGCAGAAGACTAGCATGAACTAAAAGAAAATTTTCTCATTAGCAAAGTGTCGAACTCGTCATGTTTTGAGAAAGTGGATGGAGAATACACCCACGATGCTACGTTCTAAACCCTCTATTCGACCGCCGTGGCGATCAAGAACCAACTAGTAATAGTATTAGTCAAGTCAAGCTAATCACAGCATGATTCCGAAACAAGAAAGTGCCTTCCTTAGCGATTGTGATGTTCGCTGTTCTTTCGCGGCGGTTGGTGCCATTGTATCATAAGGGTGTAAATATATTCTGGAGTCTTTTTTATTAAAGATTAAATGGTAGAGGAGTGTTGGTTGTTTATTGAGCTACCTTCGTGGACGAAAATCACTACCCCTTCTAATCAACCTACGCAGCTGCACAAACAAGGTAGCACGAAATTTGCGGATATATGCTTGGGCTGACCGTTTCACTGGATCACTATTGGTTCTAGGTAGTGCACTAAGTGATTTTTCTTGTTGAAACGGCTATAATTAAATTCCGAGCGAGACGTATACCGTTTTTATGAGGGACCCTGTCTTTGATCTTGGTGTCAACTTGAGCTGGTTTTACATCTCAACCCAATTAGGCATTCAATATATTTTCGAGGTCCATTACGTTACAGCAATAATTTGACCAATATCTGGCAAAATTAACGAATAGAAACGGAGCATCTGTTGCTTATCACCTTTCTGCGAAATCTTGAGAAGTACGTGCTACCGTTTCTACTAACAGAACCTAAGGCTCGTTGTTCGAACTAGCGTCCTATGTAATGGTGCCAACCCTTGCGGTTTGCCATACCAGGAAGATGATCATTGGCTTGTACACGAATAGATTGTACTGAAAAAAGGAAAATATTCCTTAGATTTTAGTGATAATAGAGAAATGTGGCAAACCACATCACATCATTGTTAGCATCTGTGGACATAGTGGAGAGGGAAGCGTCGGGGGAAACTTGTCACTCCTAACAGTTAGGCGTAAAAGGTGCGGATCTATGAGGATCACTTCTTATGCATCTGAATGAACTCCATCACCTATTTAACCGCGTCTAAGATGACACGGGTGCCATTGCGCCGATTCGTGAGACTATATTGCAGCATCGAAATCACCCTGTAATCCACTGTCTATTAATCGAAGAGAGCTTGCTCACTATACAGTATAACAATTCTGGAGACCTCCATAGGTGACCAGCTTTCATCTGTGCCGTTAGAATTATGACTTCTAGACGTTTCGTTGAGGATGATGATCAAGAATTTCCGAGATCTCAATAACTCATGGGCACTTGAGCGTGAATTTGTTAGTGAGAGAGGATCGTAACTCTAGTGCTTGGCTTTATATTTCAAGTATGAATGAGATTGCGATTTTAGCCCGACACAACTCCAACTCTAGAGCAATGCCATTGCCCACCTTTCTGATCGGTAAGTGAACCAGTGGTGCTGCTCATAGAAATGCGTTTTTTTCCTCAATCTAGTCCCATATTGTATTGAATAGCTCGCTGCTGATCTTGTTGCTGGCGTTTCATGTTCGTGGATCTCAACTATAGTCATTGCAACATTGGCAAATCGCCAAGGAGGGCTTGTACAAAATGTCGGTCTAGTATGCGGAATGTGCCTTATACCTCTACTCATTTCAACGTCACAGAAGTAATAGACCATTGACACGAATGATTTATTCGAAGAGTGAATGAACAGTTAACCTAGTCGTGTGCCTAGCTTAATCGACGGGGAAACATCCTGTCAGATAGAACAGAGGTTCTGTTATGAAAGGAAGTAACCGAACAAGGCTGTGCAAGGCTGAAATAGTCTCGCAAGTGTAGCGGAATAACCTCACACAAAGAGATAATAAAAGCCCTAGCGCAACGCAACAAAGGAACCCTTTGAGGATCAAAGGGATCATATTTCCGAGTACATAAGCATATGATCGGATAGAAAGAATGATAAAATGGATATATAAAAGGCAGATTGTTTCCCTAGATTAGAAGACATCAAGCAATTCACACACATCAATTTGAACACCATTTTCTCACGTGACTTTTACACTCACACAAATACACGAACCACTAACAAGATCACCGTGGTATCTGACAGCTATTTTCCACCCAGCAACGACTCCCCATTTGCTTATAGTTAAGGCATCAGTCATATTCTGCTTTGCTGTAGCGCAAAGGCAGCCCCATAGCCTTCTGGTACTATTGATTTGTCTTATAGGATCCTCGAGGCAATGTAGTATACCAGGCTTCTCTTGCTTATTTGTATTGTTGAAAAATAGCAAGAGGGTTATCAACTTGTAATGTAGGTACTGCTATTGCTGTAGTTACTGGACTGGCTGCTCGGCTGGCTGCTAAAGGAGACAGTATCTGAGTTGTTATATGAGTTGTTATATATGTTATTGTGTGGGCTACAGTCTCGGATACTGTAGAGGATCCTGATGGGGATACTGAGCGGGTTGTAGAGCGAGTAGTTGTATGTGTTGTTGTATGTGTTGTTGTAGAGGTTTGGGTAGGAGCTGGCAAAGGATCTTGTAATAGATGTTCATAACGCAAGGGGCATGCTTTGGAGTTCATTTTATGGCCTTGAATATGACATCTTGAACACGTTGGTAGTACCTTTGGTTGCACTGCTTTTTCAATGGCTTCAAATGCACAAGGCTCACGTTGTATGCTTGTTGGTGGTAGTGTTGAATGAGCTGCTAGACGATTGAACTGCCTATGAGGCTCAATAATAAGCTAGGGCCTTCCTGAGCGTTGAAGATTCCAATGTGAATGGAAATGATGTAGTAGAAGAGGCTGATTTTGCTCTAGTAAAGGCTGAAGGATATGAGCACAAGGTAGACTAAGAGTCTTAGTAAAAACTCCTGTACACATAGGAAGCTCCTTTGAAAGTTGTTTCTGTTGAGCCTCAACCTTCCGTAGGGCTTCATGTAATATCCAACTACAGATATTACTAAACAATGCCATAGATAGATATTAAGGTATGCTAATATATTGGTAGGCTTGCTTTGCATTAAGTTCAGTAATCTGGTTTGCTACAATAAGCTTGATAACCCTCCAAGCCTCAAAGAGGTTAACTTGTGAGGTTTGTAGATGAGCTTTGATAAGCTAATGAATTCCCTTAGCCCATAATGTAACATATTGCTCAAAGTGAAGGTATTTATTAACCTATGCCTTGACAAATCTCTCTTTGTGGAGAATAAGCCAGGTCTCCATGATATAGCTTACCTCACTAACATAGTTAGGGATATAATGCTCCTTGAACTTCTTAAGCCTCTTATTGTAGATATCTTCAGTTGTTGAGGTAACAATCTTATGCTAAAAACTAAAGAACTTATTCTACTCTTTAAGCCCTTGAGTATTAGTTTTATCTTGAGTAAATGTAGGCATACAATAGCTCTGGACTACTTTGTTGATATGCTATAAATATAAGATTAAGGCTGACTTAGGGAAATAAGAAGCAATAGCATTTATATAAGCAAGACAGCAATCTGTAAGAATTATAGATGGAAGGACTACTCCATAAGCCTTATATATAACCTGTAATTGTTCAAGAGCCCAGATGAAGTCCTTTTCTTCCTTGCCACTAAGAAATGCAAATGCAATATAGAAGGTTTGTTGATAAGTATCAATACCAACTATATTAAGAAGAGGCATCTTGTACTTGTTGGTCTTATATGTACAGTCTAATATAAGCACCTTAGGATATGATTTAACATATTCCAATGACTTGGGGTGTGCAAATAATACTCCTGTAACTTTGCTACTTTCATTAAGGAGTATTTGACTCCAAAAGCCCTTATCCTTAAGCTGATCGATAAGAGTGTGCATATTGCTTTGACCTTTAGCAAGCTCTCTTTTGCCCTTTGCAATACAATTATAGATATCCTGCTGTGTGGCTAGTGTAGCTGAGGTTGCAGATAAATAGGATCTAATCTCCTTTGGTGCAATACCGGCATTGGCGAGTTGTTGAATTGTCAATTCATCTGGGTGTGATAATTGACGAAGTGTTGGATGTGCCACTTGACTGAAGCTTGGTTCATGATTGTATTGATCAAAACCAGCACCAGGACGATGCCTCAGACTCCATATAGTCTTACATAGGCTTTCCTTTGCTATGATAGAAAAGAGGCATCCTGTACGACGTGTTGGAGTTTCCCGGCGCCGTTTCCCTGACGCTGAGAGGGAAGGAATACGCCCAGCTCCTCGGTCACAGTTGAATATAACCTCACTTCTTCCATTAAGAGTCTTCCTAGATCTTCCGACTACAAAGGTATAGCCTTGTGGCCCGGCCCAAGCATTGATTGCTGTACGTAGCTCCTCCCGTGAGTTGAATTGGCCTTCAGGAGGAAGTACATCATCAGGGAAGCGAAGGGGGGCGTCAATTGGGTCCATTGGAGCGTCAATTGGGTTCATCGTAGTAGGAGAAAGGCGCGGCAGGTGGAATTGATACCGTTGAAGCTGTTGATCGTTGAATTAGAGGGCTTTTACCCCCCTTCCAGCTTACATAATGGATCTTATTTGCACCGCCCCCGGTGCATGTATGGCTCGCCAGGTAAAAGGCAGCCTCGAGGTCATTACAATCATCATGATCAAGAATCATCTTTTATCATCAGATTGAACAAGTCTAATTGAATAGCCTGATTTGGCCCCCTCAAGAATATCCCTATTTCCCTCGTGTGATAACCATCGATTACGCGAGGCTGACAACTCGGGCCGTTTCGACGTGAGTCACGTGTCCGACAGATCCCTTTGTCACGTGACCGTTCTCGTTGTCGGATGAGTCAGCAGGTTTGGGTGATCTCATCATAGATGTCGATAAATGAGGGGTTCGTGTTGAGCTTATGGTGCGTTCCGCATGATGTAAGGAGAGATGAGCCCTGCCTGGGGGGTCTAACTAGCCTAAAAAGGCACCGAAGTCGGTGCCTTTGGGATCCACAGAGAAGAATAGCTACTCTAGGGGTGGGATTAACTAATTCCCGTCAATGTATCCCTTTGTTGCGATGCTAGCCACCTACAAGCAACAAGAACAGCTTGAAGCAAGGAAGCTTTGAATCAATTGAACATCTTTGAAGCCCCTTATCAATATATCTAATTTATCTGTGAATTGATCTCTTATGTCAACTCGGGCCGTAACACTCGAACAGTCACGTGTCCGACACTCGTAATGTAAGCGCTGTGGCCTCGGCTTGGGTCATGACAACACCGCTCCGCGATTAGTCACCGCTAAAGAAAAATATCTTTGCGACATCGCTACATTCCTCCCCCTCCAACCTCTCTCTCTTCCGTCAATCAATTCACCCAGTGAACATACAGAACAGATAAAGACACCATGTCGACATTTGGCAACTACTTTCGCGTGACGACGTGAGTCCTCTCCCTCCACTAAACTGCTAGGAACGCAAGACAACAGCCTACTGACCTCCATCGTCACAGCGCCGGCGAGTCCCACGGCAAGACCGTCTCCTGTATCATCGAGAACTGCCCGCCAGGCCTGCACCTCGTCGAGTCCGACATCCAGCCGCAGCTCAACCGCCGGCGCCCGGGCCAGTCGGCCATCACCACCCCGCGCGACGAGAAGGACCGCGTGACTATAGGATCTGGATGCGAGTTTGGGCGCACGTATGACAACCCTACAGGAAGTCATAATATTTGCCATAATGCTAATACCCTAGGGTCGCAGATTGGGCACACCCATACTCCTGACCGTGCCTAACGAGGATCAACGCCCTCACGACTACGGCTCCGAGACCATCGACCTCTACCCGCGCCCCTCCCACGCTGACTGGACTTACCTTGAGAAGTATGGTACTAAGGCCTCCTCTGGCGGCGGCCGGAGCAGCGCCCGTGAGACTATTGCCCGCGTCGCCGCCGGCGCTGTTGCCGAGAAGTGGCTGCGCGAGGCCTACGGCGTCGAGATCGTTGCCTTTGTTTCCTCGGTTGGCAACATCAAGCTCTTTGAGGACAGGCCTATAACCGATAGCGACGATATCGACTCCCTTAGTAGCAACCCTAAGTTCCTCGAGATTGTTGACTCCCTAACCCGCGAGAAGGTAGATAAGTTCCTTCCCGTGCGCTGCCCTGATACTACCGTCGCGAAGCGTATGGAGGATAAGATTGCCGAGCTCCGCGATCAGCACGACTCTACTGGTGGTACCGTAACCTGTATTATTCGCGGGTGCCCCTCCGGCCTCGGCGAGCCGTGCTTTGATAAGCTTGAGGCTCTCCTCGCCCACGCTATTATGTCTATTCCTGCTACTAAGGGCTTTGAGATTG
Organism: Mariannaea elegans; assembly: GCA_930272665.1. NCBI lineage: Eukaryota > Fungi > Ascomycota > Sordariomycetes > Hypocreales > Nectriaceae > Mariannaea > Mariannaea elegans. The sequence continues at coordinate 355 of CAKNEU010000176.1, read as the reverse complement.
GCTCTGGCTTCCGCGGCGCCGAGATGCGCGGATCCCGCCACAACGACCCCTTCGTGTCTACCGCCGCCGCCGACGATGCGACGCCGAGCGCTGGCGCTGGCATTCCTCCCTCCCGCCTGCAGACCAAGACGAACCACTCCGGCGGTATCCAGGGCGGCATCTCCAACGGCATGCCCATCTTCTTCCGCGTTGCGTTCAAGCCCCCCGCTACAATCTCCCAGGACCAGACTACTGCTCGCTACGACGCTTCGGGCGAGGGCATCCTGGCCGCCAAGGGCCGTCACGACCCTAATGTTGCTCCTCGCGCGGTTCCTATCGTCGAGGCCATGGCCGCTCTGACTATTGCTGACGCCCT